>BQNB010027809.1:0-48553 GCA_026074375.1 Tanacetum coccineum
TTTCGACTCCTTACCACCCACAAACGAGTGGTCAAGTTGAGGTTTCAAATAGGGGAATTAAAAGGATTTTAGAAAGAACCTGTTAGCCTCAAAATAATGAGTCGAACAATGGAAGTTCGTTCATAACTATATTAGGACTCAGTCATTAAATAATTATACGTTCATAACTATATTAGGGTATTGATTTTGAAGAATCATTTGCTCCAGTTGCTCGCTTGGAGGCTGTCAGGATCTTTGTCGCATATGCTGCACACAAGTCTTTTCCAATTTACCAGATGGACGTGAAAACGGCATTTCTTAATGGTCCATTAAAGGAGGAGGTTTATGTTGCACAACTAGACGGATTCATTGATCCTGATCATCCAGACAAAGTTTACCGTCTAAGGAAAGCTCTATATGGATTCCGAGTTAGTTAATATTGAATAGGTGGCAGTCTGCTCCAGCCTCCGATTACTAAAAACCAAAATGCACTAATCGAGTCTAGAGCCAAGAGATCATCAAATAAATCTCATTAGGACACATTCCATGACAAACACTTGTTGAACATCATTAAGTTCACAAGCTGTTAACAAGAGTCCTACGCATTATCCTTGTGATTGTGCCAGAACATCCGAGTGATACTTATGTACTCACAATGAAGATGGAAATCCTGCTTGAGCCAGCATCAAACAAGCTCTTGGTAGGTGACTTGCGAGATTCTATATGAATCAAGCTTGTGTCAACTGGATATCGATAAAGGTCCAGTAAATGAATTGACGACATAATCAGAAAGATAGTAACTATCTGATTCACTCTTACCGTGTTGTCTGCTTTGAGACGTTCCGGTAATGAGAACTAGCAAGCATGGCAAATCTAATACATCTGTGTTAGAAGATCCTACGCTTTGAGCTGGAAACCCTGTCAAGGAGATTCTTTGAATCTACCTGATCACAGGTATAGTATTTATACTGTAAAACGGTCCTACGGAACCGGAGGTTAATCTAACCAAATCCGAACGAATGACAAAGCCATATTCGTCCACCCGCTTTATTGCTAACTGTTTTATTTCAGGATACATAAAGATGGAGATGGTGATGCCTCATTCCAGCTAAAGTCGGATTCATTACCACATGCTCATGCTCACTCTACAAAGACATTCTATAAGCATCAAGATTCAAAGAATCAAGAAAGCTCAAGTATTAAAGACAAAGACTTCCGCAAACTCTGATATTAACGATAACTCCTCAGAAATCAAGCTTCGGGGGAGATTATTAGAAAGCTTTCAAGATGATGCAAAGTATGAGCATGTTGGTCAAGACACAAGATCGCAAGGTGGCAAAGACGTTAAAGACAAACAAGGATAAAGATTTAAAGATCTTGCACAAGACACACACCCTTCAACGAATATTCAACCTACATCAGAACCATCAACTCCTACAAATGCTCATGCTGAGGAAAAAAGTTGATTAGCAGAATTTACCAATCCTTTTTGTACACCGGTACAAGAAAATGCTGAGTCTTCCTCACGCAATATTGGTAATTCAAATGTGCATACCTTCAATCAACCTCAAAATTCAGAATACCGATGGACAAAGATCCCACCCATTAACTTAAGTCTCGTGGAAATCATCCAAGCCAGTGCAAACAAGACGAACAACTTGCAAAACCGATCCTGAAATGTGTATGTTCGCACTCACCGTGAGTATTGTTGAACCGAAAAACATTAAGGAGGCAATGGCTGATTCAGCATGGATAGAAGCAATGCAGGATGAACTTCATCAGTTTGACAGACTACAAGTCTGGGAACTCGTTGACAAACCTTTTGGCAAGACCGTAATCAAGCTGAAGTGGTTATGGAAAAACAAAAAGGATGAAGACCAAACTGTAATTCGCAACAAAGCACGACTTGTAGCAAAGGGTTATGCTCAGGAAGAGGGTATTGATTTCGACGAATCATTTGCTCCAGTTGCTCGCTTGGAGGCTGTCAGGATCTTTGTCGCATATGCTGCACACAAGTCTTTTCCAATATACCAGATGGACGTGAAAACGGCATTTCTTAATGGTCCATTGAAGGAGGAGGTTTATGTTGCACAACCTGACGGATTCGTTGATCCTGATCATCCAGACAAAGTTTACCGTCTAAGGAAAGCTCTATATGGATTAAAACAAGCTCCGAGAGCCTGGTATGATGAACTCTCAAAATTCCTGATATCCAAAGGTTTTTCTAAAGGTATCATTGACCCGACCCTATTCACGATAAAATACGGGGAGGACATTCTACTTGTGCAAATTTACGTTGATGACATTATTTTTGGTTCCACAAACCCTAAATTTTCAAAACGTTTTGAAAAATTAATGCACGGTAGATTTGAGATGTCCTTAATGGGGGAAATGAAATTCTTTTTAGGACTTCAGATCCACCAATCCCCACAAGGTATTTTTATCAATCAGGCCAAATATACTTTAGAGATTCTGAAAAAACATGGTATGGAAAAAGGACAAAGCATTGGTACACCAATGACTACGAAACCTAAATTAGATGCAGACTTGAGTGGTGAACCCGTAGACCAAACTGACTATCGTAGCAAAATCGGGTCACTCATGTATCTGACATCTAGTAGACTAGACATAGTGCAAGCTGTATGTTATTGTGCAAGATATCAAGCAAGACCGACTGAAAAACACCTCAAAGAGGTTAAAAGGATCTTTCGATACTTAAGAGGTACCATTCACATGGGACTCTGGTATCCGAAGGGTTCTGGCTTTGATCTAACAGCTTTTTCAGATGCCGATCATGCCGGTTGCCTTGATACTCGCAAAAGCACTTCTGGAGGAATACAATTCCTAGGTGATAAGTTAGTCAGCTGGATGTCAAAGAAGCAGGATTGTACTGCAATGTCATCAGCAGAGGCTGAATACGTGGCGTTATCTGCAAGTTGTGCTCAAGTAATGTGGATGCGGACACAGCTTCAAGATTATGGCTTCAACTACAACAAAATACCGTTGTATTGCGACTCTCAGTCAGCCATAGCAATATCATGCAACCCCGTGCAGCACTCCCGTACCAAGCACATCCATACTCGGTATCACTTCATAAAGGAACAGGTTGAAAACGGTATAATTGAATTGTACTTTGTCAGAACTGAATACCAATTGGCTGACATGTTTACTAAAGCCCTTCCCGAAGAAAGGTTTCAGTATCTCGTCAGACGAATTGGTATGAGGATGTTGGAAACGCATTTTATCGTGAAACGTATACACTTTACGTATCCGAATAAAATAAAATGAACAAAGTTAATAATTATCCACAAAATAATTATATACCCCTTGCTCGATGTAAACATTTAATTGTTTGATGCCCGTTTACATTAAACGCTACTTTTTGGCGTACGCGATTTAACCTAGCGTTTACAATTTTAAGCAAACATGTACAATACAAAAGGTACATTGCGGATTTGTTGACGTCGTCAATGACTTGAAAACACCGGGTGTTATACATGTCATTTCTAATTTTTCTTGATGGCTTATGTGCAAATATCAGTACATAACCCGGACTTCAAATAAAGGAAAGTTTATCTGTAAAGATAACTTATCCTAACAACAAGAAAATCAACTTTTCTCGGTCTTGAGCTGTTTTTACAAGACATTTAAAGTTTTAAGCTCAAGAAAAAGGATAGTGTACGCATAAGTGCGCTTACCCTTACAGTTGGAAGAGAAGTCTTCTAATATGCTGTTTTTCAAAATATTGAACACAATTTTTTCAAGAATTTCTCACTGACGATTCATAATCTTTTAAAATTATGTGTTCAACACTCCATCTTTCAAGGGGGAGTTTTTCAAAAAACAAAGTTTAATGAGTTTGGATACATCATATCACAACCATTCTTATGTATTCAAACCATTATCAAAAAGTCTCTTAATAACAATAAGATAATAATGACAATTCAATAGAATGATAGTTATAAGGTGACTCAGTGTTCAACCTCAATTTTATATCGATTTTACAAATTGGTATCATTTTTCTTGGTGTCAAACATATGTAAAATTGAGGGGAGCAAGATGAAACAGTTCCAAATAATTCATGCTAAGCTTCAACATTTTTCCCTATGGCCTTTTTAAGACAAATTTTAATCACCCAGTATTTCAAAAACTAAGTGACTTAGAATTTAAAATAAGGGGAGAAATGTAATTAAAATGTGATCTAAAAGACTCAAAGTGCTATTCAGAAAAGGTTTTATGGTTACGATCTTATACCCAACAACATCTTAATTTCACGACGATTCTAAAGTCATAAGGCGGTTAGGTTAGGCATTAGTCCTATGATCCAACCAGAACAGGAGGGATCTACCCCAGCACACTCCATAGTTAGAAATAGCAGTCCTTAGGTTTGATTGGAGATGAATGTGTAAAAGGAAAAATGCCGACTAAGACCGAGTTAACACTGGAAATATCACAACAAGGTGTTAGTAATGACGTCTTGGTAATCATTGAAGGGGTTGAAGAATTAAAAAGAAATGTATGGATAAAGGGTGTAAAGAAAGCAGCCCTCCAAATACATTAGGCAGAAACCGGGTCAATACATAATCTATCAGATTCACAAAGATGAATTCTGGTATTGAAGACAAGACATCATGGACCCAGTGATGCATGCACAACCCTTCCCAGCCATTCGAGTTTCTCTCAAAAAAAACTTGTCTCATTTGTCACGGAGATACACATGACTTCTATTGACTTTCTACTTATATTGACATTTCTTACTCCGAGTTAGTTTAATATTGAATAGGTGGCAGTTGCTCCCATCCTTCGATTTACTAAAACCAAATGCACTAATCGAGTCTAGGCAAGTGATCATCAAAATAAATCTCATTTAGGACAACATTCCATGACTATCAGTGGTCGACCATTCATTAATTTCACAAGCGTTAACAAGAGTCTACGCATTATCCATGTGATTCTGCCAGAACATCAGAGTGATACTCTTTAGTATCACATGACGAATGGAAATCCTCATTCAGTTGTCATCATCAATTGCAATGCGGTAGGTGACTTGCGATGGTTCTATATGAATTCAAACTTTGTGTTCAACTGGATATCGATCAAGGTCTAGTAAATGAATTGACGATATAATCAGAAAGATAGTAACTATCTGATTCACTCTTACCGTGTTGTCTGCTTTGAGACGTTCCGGTAATGAGAACTAGCAAGCATGGCAAATCTAATATATATGTGTTAGAAGACCCTACGCTTTGAGCTGGAAACCCTATCAATGAGATTCTTTGAATCTATCTGATCACAGGTACATTATTTATACTGTAAAATGGTCCTACGGAACCAGAGGTTAATCTAACCAGTCCGGAAGGATATGACAAAGCATATTCGTTCCACCCGCTTTATTGCTAAAGATTTTATTTCAGGTTACATAAGATGGAGATGGAGATACCTCATTCTAGCAGTCTGATTCATTACCACATGCTCATGCTCAAACTACAAAAGACATTCCATAACGCATCAAGATTCAAAAATCATGAAGCTAAGAAATAAGACCAAAACTTCCGCCAAAACTTGATATACAAGATCTTCCTTCAAAGATATCAATTCTATCAAGGGAGATTGTTAGCAAGCTTTCAAGATGATGCAAAGTATGAGCATGTTGGTCAAGACACAAGATCGCAAGGTGGCAAAGACGATCAAGACGAAAAGATAAAGATTTAAAGATCTTGGAGGAAATACGACAAAGTCTAAAAGCCAATGCAAAGTTCATAGATCATGATCACAAAGCATGAAGGAAACAGCTACAACGTAGTTAGAGACCAAAGATCACAAGAGCTTAACGACACTAGCAATCTCATAGATCTCCGAAGGAGTGTATAATAAACTAACTTCGGGGGAGGGAGATTGTTGAGCTCAAAATATTGAGTCGAACAATGGAAGTTCGTTCATAATTATATTAGGTCTCGGTCACTAAATTAATATACATTGTCAATGCATAACATTCAAACTAGCCATTTTCCCTCTAATTTTCTAAGGTATTTCGTACAACCTTTCTAGTACATGTTACAAGCTTCCAATGCACAATATTTAAACATTCTTTCCCTCCATTTCAGCCCCTACTCGTCCTAAAAACTAAAACCCTAACCCGAAAACCCTAATGAACCCGTCACCCCCTAACTAGCTCGAACTAAGTTTAAACCAAGCAACCACCCTAACTCCACCATGACTCACCACCTTGCTAGCCACCTTCAGCACCTTGTCACCACCCTAGCACCCAAGCACCTCCATGAATCACCTACTTAAACAAACTTGCACACCAAGTTGAACCTTGTCACCTCCTTGGTATGCCGCACCCTTCACCAACACCTTGCACCTCACCATACTACCTTCCTAGCTCTCCTTAGTCACCATGGCTACACCTTGGTCCCTACTCCATCCAACTTGGCCACCACACCAAGTAAACTTGGTCCCTACTCTTGCTTTTGCACTATATATACACAAACACAAACATACTTCTTCAATTCACCATTTAAACTCAAAACATCTCAAAGTTATGATCTAGCCAAGCTAAGGAAGGTTAAGAAGGAAGTATAAGCTGTAGTAGAAGCCATAGAAGAGAAGAAAAGAAGTCCTTGATCCATCTCCTAAGTTTTGGATTTCATTTCACTCATTTTTGACCCATTTCACCCATTCGTGTACTAGTAAGATTTTTTACTCGTTCAATAAGCTCTTGTCTTGACTTAAATCCTTAATAAGCTCTATTAGATCATGTATAAGCTACTTGTTTAAGCCTTGAACCACAAACCCACACGGTTTGGTTTTCCTAAACCCAACGAACCCATTTTGGATTTTTAAGCTCATGAGCTCTTTTCATAAGCTTCAAGCTTGTAAAACTTACTTATTTTAGCTTATAGTAATAAGCTATAAGCTACAAAATGAATCTGGATTTCAAAAATACAAAGATTATGGAATTTGGACTAAAAACGCAAAACATTTCATGCGTAGGGGTATATATTGTAACTTTTGAAATTATTAAACTTTTGGGCCAAAACGTAATTATCCTAAAGTTAAACTTTAGGGGTTTGTTTTGCCATATTTAAAAGTTAAGGGTTCAATGTTTTAAAAATCATATATAAAGGGATTAAATTTGTAAATATATATATACATCAAGGGTATATATTGTCATATTCATATTCTCAAGGGTATAAGATGTAATATTTTTGTATTAATTATAAAAATATATTTAAATATTATAGGACTCAATTTTATTAAAGCCTGACACATTTGTCGTTATCATTCGTCGATCAAAACACTATAGAACAATTATGTTATACATAATTTATCATCCTCTAGCTTTTGAAGAAGCTTAAAAAGATAAAACCTTATCATTTAATCTATAACGTATCACGTTACTAGGGAGTTTCATGTGAGGGGATTTCATTTGGGTAGACGTTTTGACGAGTTGCTGGATTTACGATTTAAAGTGTCCTAGCTCCTCAAACGTTTACTACATGACCTCTGGATTATGATAGCCCGAACAGTGATATGATGTTTTCACAAGTTAATAAACCAAATGAATAATTACGTTAAACTTTATGAAATAAAGTTTTGAAACAATCAAACTAAGACTTGACATATTACCCCAGGTTGCGTGACGAGGCTGTTTACTTCCATTTGAATTAAATTTCAAATCAATCAACTACCTTATCAAGGTGAGTTCATAGTCTCACCTTTACATGTTTTCTAAACTCCATGGGGAGATACATGCTATAAACCAAGAATACAAGTATTTTCCAACTGTATGCTATCTTGATATATTATTGCCTAAGTACCTCTATTTTCCATAAGGCCCCACTATCATGAACTATTAATTACTTATAACCGAACTTACTGGTTGAGTAAGCGCGAATGCCGTGAATAGATCTATTGGGACTGAACTTCCCCGTCCGGGTAGATAACAACGCACTACCATACAGACGTATATCATTTGAGGAACTCCGAGTGTTTGGCAAAGCACCCGCTGGGGCAATATCTTGTGAATATCTTAAGGTTTCGGTGTCATGAGCTTAGTGTAATAATATAATATTGTTTATCATGATAATTGTATTCGTTGCAATTATTATTATTACATTGACTTGTATTCAACTATTACATTTCAAACCTGAAAATTTTACTCAACCTTTGTGTTGACCTTTTTAGCATGTTTATCTCAGGTAATTGAGCAACTTATGGCACGGAGTGGCATTAGACTTAAGGACGTCCAAACTTGTTATCATTCAACTTTTATGTTTTCAATGTATTTTGGGACCTCTGTTTGTAAAACTCTGATATGATATTAAATGATAACTAAATTTTTCAAAACATCTCTTTTGAGTCATTTTCTATGATTATGACTGTTGATTCATGAAGTAATACCCAAAATTAGCTTCCGCTACTATATGTCAAATAAGGAGGTGTTACAGATTGGTATCAAGAGCCGCGGTTATAGAGAACAAGGTTAAAACCTAAACTATAACTATTTTTCATCCAAGAAAGTCCTTTGTGCCACTACATTTCCCGAATAGTATGTAAAGATACATAACTATTAAGTATATTTAAATAACTTATGTTATTTTCCACTAGGTTGTTACAGAGATATGTCTACTCCTGACTATATCTACCCTATTATCGTCCCATCTGATTCCAATGTTGAGGATGTTTTTTCCTCTATAACTACTCCTGACTATACTCCGGCTTCACCGGACTATTTCCTAGCCTCATTGGGAAACACCTCTCCTGATCCTTCAGATGATTTATCTAAGTATCTTTTGGCCTCACTAGCTATCTCACCTTTCCACGATGATCTGTATATGAAGGTCATGCAAGCATATAATGCTACTAGTAATGAATTACATATTCCTCTGCCATAAGCTCCTATTGCTCCACCAACTATTTTGCCTCCATCTCCAGTATTACCACTATCACCAATTGTTAGGAATTCTAAGTTACTACTGCTAGTACTGCTTTACTACTGCTGGTTCAAGATTGATACTGCTACTAAAGACTGAAGAAAATAAACCAAGTCATTAGTACTGCTAGTTGTAATAGTTGGTACTGTTAGTTATAGTTAGTACTGTTAGTACAAAATGTTAGTTTATTAGTACTGTTAGTTAGTTTATTAGTACTGTTAGTATAAGAAGTTAGTACTGCTTTTGTGATATGCATGAGATATATTAGGAATAGATATGCATGATCACTTAACGCGGTTTGTAAGCCCATTAGGGTTTTCCTTAGTGTATAAAAGGAACCCTACGGCATAGTTAGAGATATCAATTTTCATAGCAAACACATATCAATTTATAGTTAGTTATTCTATAACCTAGGCAGAATATTTTCTATCAATATATTTAAGTTTAGTATTCATTGTTCTTCTTAGTAATGCAAGTTAGATTCTGCATAACTTGTAGTATTAAACTTTAACAGGCTAAAGAAGATCCGTTTCATTGGGACTTCACACCAATGTTTGATCCCCAAGATTTATTTCTTCCCAAAGAGATTTTACCACCTCAGAAATGAGCCTGTTTCCTATCATCCTCCTCTGATTTATCTGCCCCACCTCAAGTATTTAAGATTGGAGAGAGTTCTCATAAGACGCATCTGGAGCGCCATGAGGAACAGATCGAGACTATTCTGAATCACTTAGATGAGCTCCCTCTTGAGCGCATTGAGAACATGGAAGATAAGATAAAAGGTCTTGGTAATGGTCTAGTAATCATACAACAAGATTTTGACCAACTAGAAACTGAACTTCAAGAAGCCCGTACCCAGATTTTTGGATTTTAGAATGAGCAAATAAGACATAACGACGAGATTGTCATCGAGGATATCCAGGTTCGCCACCAATCAGATATGAAGAATATTCTGAATAAGATCCATAAGCTGAAGAACCACAAGGGAGGACTACCAGACTACTAGACTAGATCCTTATCATTTATAGATTTTGTTAGAATCCAACCACTGGATCTGTGGAATAAATAATGACACTTGTTAAATTTTGACTATGTAAAATATGTAGACAAGTTGTTTATGACATAATGAAGTTGAGATTTTGTTATACCTCGCTGTTTCATGATACCGATTTATGTATGCCGTGGTTGTCTATCCTATTTCTTGTATTATGATTACTCATACCCTGATATATCCGGGATTACTATGGTTCTTACCATCCGGTCTTCTCAAACCTTTGTACCCAGATATCATGGAACCCAATACACATTGAAATTGTACAACTCTTTGTATTATTTGTATTACTAAGTCATTGACGTAATAATTTTCTGTTTTTATATTATTTCAATGCTGTTATATTTCTCTCTATTAACCCTCCTACACCCATAACACCAAATCCCACCCCCCCCTAACCACACCCACACAAATCCCCCCCCCCCCCCCCCCCCCCCCCCCCCCCCCCCCCCCCCCCCCCACCACCCAATAAAACAAATATTTAATGTCCATTTAGTCTCAAATCGAAAATCCCCTCCCCCCACCCCCCCCCCCCCCCACATCAACCCCAAAACCCACCCCCATCATCTACACACCTATTATCACGTATTAATCACAGAAGAGTACAACTTTCGACTGTAGAGGATGAGTAACTGATAGTGTTAAAGGTGATGTATACGAAAAGTTACGCCTGTGAGCTCGTAAAAGATGAAGTAGTAAAAGGTCAATCTTACTGCACCAACAATCACTTTCCTTGGTATTGAGAAGTATAAGATATTCTCCATCGTCTTTAAGCCTGCGTATGACATCATTAACAAAAACAGCAAGAAAGAAAAGAGAGTGATGAGACATCAAGAAATTCATGAGTTCTGTAATGCTACATTAAAAAGAGTCTTGGAAGGGTTGAAAAGCTACAATAAAAATGTGTAGCATGGTTATGTGACTCCAAGTCTCAGTAAAGACGATGCTGAATACCTACAACTGTTTGAGGAAGAGATTAAAGAACGGTTGAAGCATCGTGATCAGATGAGACATTAGGATATGTACATGAACGGAATACCACTAGGATCAAAAAGAGAGCGCCCAGAATAATCGACCCTTAGGGGGAGATTGTTAGAATCATAAAAGTGTCGATTATGATACTTTAAGTGATTTTATTTATGATTAGTGTTTAGTCTTTATTTTATAAAGTAGAAAGTAGTTTGTAATAAGGAGAAATATGCTAAAAGTGAAGAAATAGCATATTATCCAAAGAATAGGGACTAGATTGCAAATTAAGAAAAATAAAAGAAGGGCAGCTAACCTTCCTTTCCTATAAATACCCACCTAATCAACATTAGGTGGTTAAGGCTTGTAACAAACTCACTTTCCCTCCCATTTCTCTTTTTTTATAAAATTTGGAAAATTGTGAAAGTTTTGCCTTCCTCTCTTAATTCTCTCTATTTTAAACCTTCCTAAATCGTGTGATTCAAGATAAATCGAGACCTAACAAAGTAGACATGATAGGCCTAGTGATGCAAATGCACAACCCCTCCTACCCACTCACGTACTTCTAAAAAAGTATTTATTTCATTCTCACAGAGATTAAATACATAATCTATCGACTTCTTATTCCGAGAATGTTGGTATTAAATGAAGGACATTATGCTCCAGTCTTTGCTTACTAAAAGTGCACAAGAGTCTGGAGCCAAATTGATATTCAATGAAATATCTTTAGAATACAAAACTACGTTTGTATTAAACATTAATAATACAAAAAATTTACAATGATATATGTCTTTATGACATCGCATGTCTTTGTGACAATGCTGAAACATTCGAGAGGATACTGTAAAATAGTATTAACAGTGATTGAATGGAAATCCTACCAGTGCTAACATCATGCCAACGTTGAACGTAGGTTACCAATTTGAAAATGATTGATTAATGATTCAAATAAGTTTTATCTAGTAATCCATGTGATCTAGGTGTTATGTGTTTCTTTGGAATTTGTTTTCGAAAACACAAGCAATATTTCTTTGATTTTATCGTTGAAGAGTTGTTTTACCCTATGTTCATGAGATCAATGCTTCTTTGGATTTTATGGTCATATTTTTGCATCCTTATCATCGGGATATTGATTTTATTATATTTTTCAAATAGTTCATCAAAAAATTCAAAGCATGATTTCGTGATACGTGAACTACATGTTTAAAGTGGAATATGGTTCTTACTCTGATACTATTTCTCCATTCAGCTTCTACAACATTAAACAACAACATCTCTACCATATACAAGCATGACATCTTCAATGAATCTTATAGTGTCAAAAGTTACCTTTCAACCTTCAAGAGAATGATTGCGATTAAGTTTGTTGGTTTGAGGGGGCTTATGGGTTATTTTGTCGAAATATGTTTGATGATAAAGGGAGATTGTTTTATTATTAATGAGAAAAGTTATGGTTTTTGATTTCAATTTCATAGACTTTTAGAGGATATTCTTCAAATGATTCTTAACCCGTAGCTTATTTTGGAGCTTATATGGTCATGATACTCACGATAAATCACAATCATCATGCGAGAAAGAAGATATAAGCTTAGAATTTAACAATTATGAGGGGGGAAATATAAGCATAGTATATAGGAGAAATTAAGAGATACATCCAAGTATATAAAGGGGAGAAGATATAAAATAAATTTAGAGATATTATGGGACAAATCATTTCTAGTTGATAATCATGGGAAGATATCAATGAAGAATATGAGTTAAAGAAATCATTATGGTAAAATAGTTTGATTAAGAAGATAAGATTCGTATCCATGATAGAGGTTACTTCATAAAGTGTTTTGAATAAGCTGTAGTTTTTCATTAATTTCAAAGATCGATCAAGATAGTAGGTTCAACATTTGCATGGAATTACTTTTTTAACATTTTCTTCAACAATCAAGATAACTACTTCAATATTCAAGAGATGGATATGTGATTGAGAGGGAGCTACAAGAGTATGAAGATTCAAGGATAAATTCAAGTGATCAAGTCTTCTACCAAGCAATGTTCAATCAATATCATCTTGTTCAATATCTTTTGTCAGTAACATTATGTGATTAAAATCTACATTCAAGATCAATTTCTAAGATAAAGATTTCATACAAGCATTTAAAGAATCAAGTTGCAAAAGAATATCAAAATTTAAAAAGCTTTTGAGAATGTTGATTTTAAGTTCGAAAGTAGAGTTGATACCTTCAAAGACAAAGAAAGTGCTACAAGGTCATCCTCAGCTTTCATGCAAGACTTCTCAGCGTTTTCAAGCTTCAAAGAAAAAGAGAATGACAAAATACTTCAAAATAAAGTGTTCAAACATAAGGAAGAAGTCGTCATCACAAACATCATAAGGATAGTTTCCAAGTAGATCATTTAGGGGGAGAATGATAGAAATAAAGAAATAATCTACTTGTTATTACTTATATAAAGGACTAAAACTATTAAGATATCAATGTCTCCTTCCTACTAGACTATAAATAATGAAGGTAGTTTATTTTTTCATAAGTGTTAACACACGTGTTGGTCAAGATTGATCGTAACAATTTCAATTAATCAAAAGACTAAGTGTTACATTTTTCTTTCTCTAAACACACACACTACACACACCTTGATTTACCCATACTAGTCCACCAATCAAGATCCTATCCTTTTAATACCTTCACACTATACTACTTAATTTTAATGACCTTATATGCTAATGTGGATCACTTGTATATGCTTTAGGAATTTCAAGAAGTGAGAACTACTCTGCAACAGCAACAAGAAGATGTAATCGTCGGTTTAAAGAACTTGGGAGTAAGCTTTGTTTGTTATTTCTTGGGAGTAAGCTTTGTTTGTTTTTTCTCTCTATCTTGAGCTTGAGGTGCCAAAATGGTTAATAGCTCAAAATGAGTTTTTAAAGTAAGAGTTAGAACTATTCTGGCTCGGTTGTCATGATGTGTAATTTTGTAATGTTTTTAGGAGTCATTTAACCTTTAAAATCACACACTTTAAATCATTTATTGCCATAATTTGCTTCTTAATCCTCCCACTTAGATTTGCATTACCATCTCATGATAATAACGTAAATTTAATCACCAAGATGATTTTATGATTCATAATTAGTTTTCAGTCGAACGTGTGATTTCCATGATCAGCTATCATCGAATATAAGATACTTAGGGTGAGTTTGTTTGGGGTATATTTGGGAGATTTCATGGCATTTGCATTTTAAAGTTCTCTAAATATTATGTTTGGTATGTGAAATAAAGAAATTAAAATTCCATAAATTGGCAAAATGAGGAGAATTAAAATGCATCCATTAAGTGAAGAATTTTAATTTACATAGAAACATTTTTTTTATATAAATGACCGAATTAGACCTAAATACTATTTTTACTTCTTTTTCTTGTATTTTTTTTACTTTCTGAAACAAAGAAAATCCGCCACTTTCTAAACAGTGCAATAACAAACATAAGGATAAATTTCAAAATACTATGAATTTCTGTTAACCAAACATGTGAAAGTATTTTAAATTCTGAAATTCTAAATCATTAAGAATTAAAATTCCTTGAATTTTAAAATTCCAAAATTTCAAGTTAACAAAACCAAACGCCACCTTATGAGTTTAAATTGTCATACCGAATGTCCTACATTTGTTACTTTTAAAGTTCAATGTCTAACACGAACTTTAATAGTAAATGACTATATATTTTCGTGTAGGGTATCCAAATGTGTCGGACATGTCTTTCGGTCTTGTGTAGAATCCAGACTCTTTTCTACCCGGGGATACTCATTCAATCATTTGCCCTCCGAGACAACGAACAAATGGTAATTATTCATCAATCATGACTAAATGTATTTGTATTCATAGTTTACATAAAGATCTAATCATCTAAATGAATTATAGGACCTACTATATCATTTCACTTCCATATTACCACATACACGAGATCAAATATAAAAGAAAAGAGATGAAGAAGATAGAAAGAAAAAAGAGAGAAATAAGAGGGTGTTTGGATTGCTTGCAAATTTAAAAGCATAGAAGTGAAAGAACCAACCCATATCCATTGTGGAGAGCGGGTATTTATACCTTGACCCTTACCATGGGTTGCCTATGGTTTCTTGGTGGACCGGGCTAGTGTTTTGGTAGGGCTTAAGCCCACAACGTATACAATATTAAATTACATAACGAGCCCAGTTTCCATTTCTAGCCTATTACAACATTGATTAATTTTCTAGCCTATTACAACATTGATTAATTTTCATCTCTTTCTAACGAGGTCATTGAACTGCTTATCTTTGAGCTCTATTAGATTGTATTGTCTTTGTAGTTTATTGTCTTGGTCTTGGTCTTGGTTTTGGTCTTTATCTTCGTTGTAGGCTTGTTCTTTTATGCTGTGTGATATTTGATCTTGAGCCTTTGTCATTGTCTTTTGACTTTGTCTTTGATTCCGAGATCTTTAAATCTTCTCCTTGATATCTTTATCATCTTTGCCATCTTGCGATCTTGTATCTTGACCAACATGCTCATACTTTGCATCATCTTGAAAGCTTGCTAACAATCTCCCTTGACAATCTTTAACTTGATAATATTGATATCGTTAAGGAAGATCTTGAATATTAAAGTTACGGAAGACTTTAGTAACATGTACTTGAGCTTTCATCATGTCTTTCTACTTGTCGATCGAGCATGAGCATGTGGTTATTAATTTAACTCAGCTGGAATGGGGTTGTAACTCTGTCGTCTTAACCTGCATTTATATGTTAGTGATAAACAACAAATATGGACGAATATGGCTTTGTAATTCGTCGAAGTTCAGTTACGTGAACCTCCTATTCCCGTTTTATAGTATAACTATTGTATGTGTGATCAGGTAGATTCAAAGAACCTCCTTGATAGGGTTTCCAGCTACACTAACTTGTTCTCACTATCAGAACGTCTCAAAGCAGACAACACGGTAAGAGTGAATCAGATAGTTACTATCTTACTGATTGAGTCATCAATTCATTTACCGGACCAAAATTGATATCCAGTTGACACAAGCTTGATTCATATAGAATCTCGCAAGTCACCTACCGAAATGCTGTTTGATGATGACACTGGAAGGATTTCCATTCGTTACTGTGAATACTAAAGAGTATCACTCTAAATGTTCTGGAAAAATCACAAGGAAAATACGTAGGACTCTTTGTTATCACTTGTGTTCTAGATGTTGAACATCAAGTGTTTTTATCAGTAAATGTGTCCTAATGAGATTTATATTTGATCTGCTTGGCTCTAGACTCGATTTGTGCGTTTTGGTTTTAGTGATCGGAGGCTGGAGCTGACTGCCACATTTTCAATATCAACTAACTCGGAGTGAGAAAGTCAATAGAAGTCGTGTTGATCTCTGTGACAAATGAGACAAGTATCTTTTGAGAGAAACTTAAATGGTTAGGAAGGGTTATGTAGTTCATCACTGGGTCCAAGATGTCTTGTCTTCAATACCAGAATTCATCTTTGTGAAAACTGATAGCATATGTATTGACCTGGTTTCTGCCCAAAGTTGTATGGAGGGATTCTTTCTTTACACCCTTTATCCTTACATTTATTTTTCATTCTTCAACCCTTTCAATGTTTATCAAGATGTCATTACTAACACCTTGTTGTGATTGTTCTAGTGTTAGCTCATGCCTTAGTCAACATCATTCCCTTTTCTCATTCTTCTCCAAATCATACCTAAGGACTGCTATTACTACCTATAGAGTGTCCTTGGGTAGATCCCTCTGGTTCTGGTTGGCTCATAGGACTAATACCTAACCTAACCACCTTATGACTTCAGAATCGTCATGAATTAATAGGTTGTTGGGTAAGATCGTGACCATAAAACCATTGAAAATCAATCAAAGTGTTTGATAGAGTATCAAAAAGTTTGACACTTTGAAAGTTTCATCTTTTGGAAAAACTCCCCTTATGCACGTGCATTGATAACGAATGTGTTTCTCACATGTGGGTAGAGTAAAAAGCACTTTGAGTCTTTTAGATCAGTTATTATTTTTCTTGATCACATTTTAAGCACATTTCTCACCTTATTTTAAATACTAAGTCACTTAGTTTTTGAAATACCAAGTGATTAAATTTTGTCTTGAAAAATTCATGTAAATAGAAATGTTTCAGCATGAATTCTGTAAAACGTGTTTTTGTTTTGCTACCCCTCAATTTTACATATGTTTAAGATTACAAAAAAATAACACCAAGTTGTAAATTAGATATAAAATTGAGGGTGAGACAGTGTTGAGCACACAGTTTTGAAAGATTATGAAATGTCATTGAAGAATTCTTGAAAAATTGTGCTCAAACACTAGATCATCTTATAACAAATATTTGAAATTAAGTTATGTCGTTATTACTACTGATTTGTTATGAATAGATTTTTTATAATGTTTTGAATACATAAAAATTGTCATGAGTTGATGTATCCATAAACATAAAATACTTTTGTTTTCGAAAAACTCCCTCTAAAAAATTGACACATTTATAAAAATGATACCACAATTATAAAATGATTGTCTTTGAAAGCTTTGTGAGGAATGTAGTGTTGAACACACAATTTTGAAAGATTTTGAATTGTCATTTAGAAATTCTTGAAAAATTGTGTTCAACTTTTGAAAAAACACATGTAAGAAGACTTCTCTTCTAACGCTAAGGATAAGCGAACTTATGCGTACATTGTCCTTTCTTGAGCTTAAAACTTTAAATGTCTTGTATAAAATGCTCAAGACTGAGAAAATTGATTTTCTCGTTGTTAGGATAAGTTATCATTAAATATAAACTTTCCTTTCTTTAAAGTTCGGGTTATGCACTGATGTGTACATAAGCCATTAGAAAATTAGAAATGACATGTTTTGAAACTTTTAAACTCTTGCTCGAACTTCATTTACGTACCGTGTTAATGTTAATCGACATTTCTAGGTATGTAAATGTTATCGATTCTAAGAGACATGTCGAGAAGATTCTTTTTGGTATTTTTAAATTTTCTAATTTTGTATCTTCTTTTTGAAATTTTATATTTTTGTATTTGGTTTTATAGGTTTTATATTTTTGTATTTTCTTTTTAAAAAATATTTACATGTCGATGTTTGATGTAATATCAAGCAGTCTCATTTTCCAGAACCTCCAGTTTCATTGGAGTTAAACATCTCATACCGAGTCGTCTAACAAGATACTCAAACCTTTCTTGTGAAAGAGCTTTCGTAAACATGTGAACTAACTGCTATTCAGTTTTGAAAAAATATAGTTAAATTATACAACGTTTAACATGTTCCTTTATGAAATGGTAACAGACATTGATGTGCTTGGTACGAGAGTGTTGCACGGGGTTGCATGAGATTGCTATGGCTGACTGGGAGTCGCAGTACAATGGTATTTTGTTGTAGTGAAAGCCATAATCTTTAAGTTGTGTCTTCAAACACATTACTTAAGCACAACTCACAGATAACGCCACGTGCTCTGCTTCTGCTATTGACATTGCAGTGCAGTCTTGCTTCTTGTACATCCAACTGACTAGCTTTTCCACCTAAGAATTGTATTCCTTTAGAAGTGCTTTTGCGAGTATCAAGGCATTCAGCATGATCAGCATCTGAAAAAGCAGTTAGTTCAAAACCAGAATCCTTCGAATACTAGAGTCCCATGTTGATGGTTCCCTTTAAGTATCAAAAGATCCTTTTAACCTCTTTGAGGTGATTTTCCATTGGTCTTGCTTGATAACGTGCACAGTATACTTCGATATCGTGTTTGGTCTATGGGTGTTTCACTCAAGTCTGCATCCAGTTTAGGTTTTGTAGCCACTGGTGTATTGATGCTGTCACATTTATCCATTTTATGTTTTTTAAGTATTTCTAAAGCGTACTTGGCCTGATCGATAAAGATACCGTATGGGGACTGGTGGATTTAAAGTCCTAAAAAGAATTTTATTTCCCCCATTAAGGGAATCTCAAATCTACTGTGCATCAGTTTTCAAACTTTTTAGACAATTTTGGGTTTGTAAACCCAAAAACGATGCCATCGATGTAAATTTGCACAAGTAGAATGTCCTTCCCGTATCTTATCGTGAACACAATGGGGTCAATAGTACCTTTAGTTAAACCTTTGGACATCAAGAATGTTGAGAGTTCATCATACCAAGCTCTTGGAGCTTGCTTTAATCCATAAAGTGCTTTCTTGAGACGGTAGACTTTCTATGGATGATCAGGATCAATGAACCCGTCTAGCTAATTGACATATACATCTTCCTTCAGTGGACCATTTAGAAAATCCGTTTTAACGTCCATCTGGTGGATTGGAAAATATTTGTGTACAACGTAGGCAACAAAAATCTTAACTTCTTCCAAGCGAGCAACTGGTGCAATAGATCTTCGAAATCAATGCCCTCGTCCTGTTTATATCCCTTAGCCACAAGTCAAGCCTTATTTTGAATTACAGTATTATCTTCATCCTTTTTGTTCATCTATAACCACTTTAGATTTATCACAGTCTTTCCAAAGGGTTTGTCGACTAGTTCCCAGACTTTGAGTCAGTCGAATTGATGAAGCTCTTCCTACATTACTTCGATCCATGCATGATCAGCCATTGCTTCCTTAAAGTTTGTTGATTCAACAGTACTCACGATGAGCGCGAACATGCATATTTCAGGATCTGTAGCAAGTTGTTATCTTATTTGCATAGGCTTTGATGGAATTCTACGAACTTGTTCTAGCAGATGATCTTTAGTCCAATGGTAGTCGAAACAGTGTCTTTGGTAGAATGTATGCATGTTTGAAGTATCAACATTGTGTGAGGAAGACTCAGCAACTTCTTGTACTGGTGTACAGAAAGGATTGAAAAATTCATATGGTACAAACTGTGCATCAGCTGCTTGATCAGTGTTGGTTTCCTAAGCATTGACATTTATTGGAGTGGTCGGTTCTACTATAGGTTGAACATTCAATGTAGGTTGTGTGTCTTGTTGTTGAGAATTGTCATAGAGAGCAGAAGGCTTTGAACACAAGAAAAATAAAACCACTTATGCATTTTTTGCAGTGAAGTTTCTTCGTACATAGGACGAAGAATAACTCCAACACAATGTAAGTGATGGATCTGATGAGACAGCTGGGGAAACAACATTTGGAAATAGCATCGAACTTGACGTTTCAATGTTGTGGGCATAAATTCTAGAATCCTATAACATTAATGATCAAAAGCGTTTTGTAGTTGGGGTGCGGTGCAGGAGTAGTCAAAATCCACACCATTTACATTATCCTATAAGTTCAACAAATTTATATAAATGTATTCAACGATCAGTTTTGTCCTCTTGTTATAGACTCTATATCCCTTTGACTATGTAGATTATCCTACCAAAATGCACAGATCCCCTTTCTCTTTCATCTTGTTAAGATTTTCACCATCTCTAGTTATGTATCACGTGTAGCAAAAGATGTGAAGGTGTTTGAGAGTTGGTTTCTTGTCATTGATGATGTGATATGATGTCTTTTCGTTTTTGGGATTGATAAGAGATCTGTTCTGGGTGTAACGTGTGGTTGATATTGCTTCAGTCCAAAAGAATAAAGGAAGTATTGAAGCCGAAAGCATTGTTCGAGCAGCCTCTCTATTCAGGTGTTCGAGAAATGGATGTTTGATGTTCAATTCCTTCTTCTTTAAAGTATGCATGGAGTGTCTTGTTTTTAAGAATTTTTTTGCCTTTATCGATGTGAATAGTTATCACTTGAGCTTGAATATTTCGTTGAATCATCTTAAGAAAGTCTTTAAGTACTTCTAGTGTTTCATCCTTGGATCTCAGAAAACGAGTCCAGGTGTATCGTGAGTAGTCATTAACAATCACCAGAATGTATTTCTTTCTATTGATGCTTTCAATCCGCATATGACCACATAAGTCCATATAAAGCAAATTTAACCGTTCTTTAGAACTTGTAACAGTCTTTGACTTAAATGTACTTCACTTTGCTTGACCCATTTCACAACAGGGACACAGTTGATCCTTGACATATTTCGACTTTGGTAAGCCATTTACAATATCCTTTTTGGAAAGCAGGTTGATGGTGTCGAAGTTAAGATAAGAAAGTCTACGATGCCATAACCATGCTTGAGTTGGTGACACCTTTAAAACAAGGGTTTTCAAAACAAGGGTTTTCTTTGATCGAAATGACATTCAAATGATAAATGTCGTCTAGTTAACATGTCATTTAAGATCAAATGGGAAATAAGGACTAGCGGTGTAAAAGAATTTGACTTCTAAGGGTAAGTACCCAAACCGCAGGCTATGCGCATCAAATTGCGTGATGAATGGCTCAAATAGCCTCATAACTTGCCAAATCGCCTGATATCATCAAACCGTTGGAAACGTGTCAAACCGCGAGACTCAAATCGCCTGCTCAAATCGCGGGGTCAAACAGCCGAGTACATATATCAACCTGCTTAGACCTTGAGCTTAAACAGCGTAAGATAGAAGTCAAATCGCGGGATCAAACCTCCTGAGCTCAAATCGCCTTGCCTAGTCAAACCGCGGCATCTGATCAAACAGCCTAGAAAACCGCGTGACTTAGGTCAAATCGCCTTACCTGTATCAAACCACCTAGTTCTATTATGCTCAAACCGCAAGATTCCAAGATCAAACCGCGTAACCTGTACTTAAATCGCCTCATCAAACCGCGGTATTCATTAGTCAAATCGCGTTCATCATAGGTCAAACTGCCTGATCGAACATAAAATCCAAGAAAAAGCCCAGAAAAAGCTCTAAAATAAGTTGTGTTTCCTTAACAAGCTACTAGCATGTAAACCAAGGATAAGAAACAAGCTTTTGACACTTAAGGAATAAGCTTTTTCATAAAAATAAGCACTTTCCCAAACACCCCTTAAAAACCATGAATCAACCAAAATCTTCAAAATAAGCTCGGAAAAAGCGTTTTATTACCAAGTAAGCCACAATATATAATACCAAATAAGCTAGAAACATGTAAAAGAAGAAAGTTCCAAACTTTTTGTCGAATAAGCATAAACCAAACACCCCTTATGCTTTCTAGCTTAAAAATAAGCTTGAAATAATCTATATAAACCTACGAAACACCATAAAAACAAATACGAAACGCCCCTGGTTAGCTTTGATGCCACTTGTTAACTTTAAATATTCACTAAACTAACACGATTCGAAGGTCGAGGAGGAAAGAATAAGTAATAAGCCATATTATTTTGAAAGAGAAAGAGATGGGAAGATGTGTGTGTTTTCTAGAGAGAAGGAGGAGAAAACACACACACTTCTATGTTTCAAATGATTTTCTCACCCTCCTATAGAAGTGTATGAGGGTATTTATAGGCCTTGACACTTCTATCTTACACAACTTGTCGTTCTAGTCCCTACATGTCAAGCCTTAAGTAAACTATTATAATTTCGTATTAGTCTTCATATTTTAAGGCTAACACGAATTAACAAAGGGAAATGAAAACGACTTAGAGCACCAGGTTTAGGAACTACTAGTAGTTAGTTACTGTCACCTTATTGTTACATCAACTTTTTGCCATCTAATTTATACTAACGCATCCAAAAGCACCCTCTCTAGTAACTTGCATCAAACTTATACTTTTGGGACCCACTATTTTATTTTGCTTTTCATTTTTTTCAAACAACAAAATTTCAGTCCTTTAAATAAAAATACCAATAACAATATAGAAAAAAATAAGCAAATTAATAAAATTAAAAGTAATGCGGAAAAATAAAAATACATCAAATTATTAATTAACTAATGAATATTGTACGCTGTTCACGTTTAGATGTTAACAAGCTTGTTTATTTATCATTTTGAATTAAAGTTGGGTACAAGGTTTAGAAAAGTTTAGTATTTATATTAACGAGGTTTTCAACCCGCGCTCCGCTGCAGAGCGCGGGGTTTTCGTTAATCTTTGTAAACACAAAAACAACTACCGCCTGAACAATGTTTGTCATATGGACGTGTGTATTCGAGTTCTATAAAAATAATGATTCATTACAGAGGCATGCCATTACAAAATGAAGAGATAAGTTAATTATCAGTTGGCATTGTGTACTAAGTATTACATCAGAAGTACGGTTTCATATAAGGCTTCTGGAATTGTCACCCAGGTTCTAACACGACTGGTCTGTTTTGGCCATGAGTCCAATTCTTCCTTTACAAATAATTCAAACATAGATGCTCGACACCTGCCTTCGGGGCTACATTCGTCTTGTAGCGTTTTGTTTTTGAATTGGTAGCGGCCCAAAAAATACTACAAGAGGTTATAACAGCATCTAAAGCACTTTAAGATTATATTTGTGTTAATTACATAAAGGTTTGCTCAAAATGAACATATAAAGGGGAGTTAGGATTTGGGTTTTAGAATCTGATAGTGATTTTTAGTGTTCAGATGAAAAGATTTCCATCTGATTATATAATTACATATAGGGGTCATATAATTAATTTCAGATAATTAACAACCCTTAAAGATATGATTATCTAAGATAGTAAGATTATTATAAACTTAAGCACAAGCACATCCAAACACTATCTGCAAGACTCCGTCCTATTATAGCTTATTATGTGATTCTGATTACTTAATGTCATAATTTCACTTTCAATACAATCCTTACACAACTAATTCCACCTAAGTATTCTAAGTCACACAACTAATTTCAAAATGCACAGGCCTGGCTTTTAGTTTAAAACATAAATTTGCATAATTCCTAATATTCTTCAAAAGTATCCAATCGCTAAAACTATTACACAAAAAGTGCATATAAAGAAATATGATCTTTTGAAGTTTCTAAATATAGAAATTATAAAGGATGCTCTTTAACCTGCATGTAATTTTTTTTAAATGTAGAACCTCTAGACTAAAAAACATATCTATGACATACCCCATAATCATGTTCCAGTTTCATGCAAGTAGAAAATGAACAAAAATACAAATTTTCTAAGGAATAAACTCTAAGTTGTTCAAGGCTCCAGTATAACAATCCAACCTTAATTCATAGTTACTAAACACGCAGATGGAAGGTTGAAATTTAATTACAAATATGGCCAAGATTAGGAGGGTGTTTGGGATTGCTTATGTAAGTGTTTGTTTGCTTGCTTTTTAGAAGATACTTACTTGAGTGTTTGGATAAGACTGCTTATATGCTAACTTTACTCTATAATAAGCACTTGAAAAATAAGAAGCCTGACGCCTTCTTATTTTTTTCAAAAGATAGCACCTAAATAGAAGAAATGTCAAACACATCTCCATAAAACTATCTACCAGGATGGAGAAGCAAAGGTGCTTCTTATGAAGTGATAGTGTAAGCAAAGAAAATCACGTGATGCTATGATAAAGCAAAGCGTAGAAGTCAAAGGAAGCATGTGGCCTAAGAGTGGATTAAGGAACATTAATCTCTTAAAACCTATATCATGATACATTTGGGATAAGGTGATAAAATGTGTTTTTAGGTCAAAATATATGGTTTGAGATATTCTAATGATACACGTATTTCTTGAGATAAATCTAATACAAAGAAAATAGGG
This sequence comes from Tanacetum coccineum, assembly GCA_026074375.1. NCBI lineage: Eukaryota > Viridiplantae > Streptophyta > Magnoliopsida > Asterales > Asteraceae > Tanacetum > Tanacetum coccineum. The sequence continues at coordinate 24,493 of BQNB010027809.1, forward strand.
AAGATTAATTAGCATTATAACCTCAACATCGTTAGTGTTAGAGAGGTATTTCACTGTTAGGAAGTCACACAAATAATCACTCAAGGGTGATTTCATGCATATTAAAAAAAGTGGCTTACCTTTTTTTGCAATTAATTCTATTGTAACAGAACCTTTCATCATTTATGCTGATTAAGAAAATTTCAGGAATCTTTGCAACATTTTGAAAATCCTACATTATCAGAACAACATGAAGATAGTTAACTTTTACCTGACGTACACACCTTTTTGTCCTGAAGAGATGAACTTGTTCTCTCATACGTATATTCCAAGCATCAGTTCTGCTAGGACGGGTTAAAGTTTCTCGCCACTTGTTTCTTATCAACATCAACCACCTCACCCATCTTCAGCCCCTGTGTAGCTTAGATGCCTTGTTCCTTCACAGAAAGAAAGGATGCAGCCACACCTGAAACAAAATTAGCCATTTTAGTCTCAAAAATGTCAAACCATAAATAGTTTGATGACATGGCATCTTTTAACTCAATAAGTTAATATCAGGGTCTAGCATTCTAAAACTTTGTGGTGACTCAGGTGGGATTGAAGTGGTTCTTTCAAATTTTTGTCTATTTCATGAAAACTTTGTTTGAGGTATTCATCACATGTCAAACACTAGTATTCAGAATTTAGTTATAAAGTCAAATACATACGACATGAATGGTAAAGTCACCTAATCAGAACAACGCACATTGTAATTTATAGAGTCAATGGATGGATTAAGAACTGCAAATGTAATTTAAAGGTGGTGTTCTAGTGACAGTTAGTACGTATGGTGTATATTCCACTGCTGCTTGGTTCTGATGCTTGCTTGGTTCTGGTGATGGAGATCAATTGCAAAGCTATTGTTTTGTAGCCAAAACAGTTTTTTAGATAAGTGATACCGTGTAGGGCAGGTTTGGCATTAAATGCTTTCCAACCCAGATGCTGCCTTTTAATAAAAGTATACCATTCAAGAACCAAACCCAACAATCGTGACAAACTTACGATGAAACCATCGTATGTAATCTGTAGAAGAAAACATAAGTCATCGATAAATCTTGACACATACCCCCACGTGGTGAGGATTATCTTTTCTAATACTAAAATACACATTTACCAAAGTGTTGGAATATGAACAATTATAAATTATATATGTCCGGAATTTATTCGAGCCTAAGGGGATGCACACGTTAATACGTAGAATAACTTTTTAATATATTAATGTAATATATTAATTAGTGTTTAACAAACGATCGTTAAAAGTTTAAACAAGAATAAATATTAGTTGGTTATTAGTAAAGGATTAATATGCAAAAATCCTGGAAAAAAGATAATGATTGGTTTTTTCAAATATTTCTATTATAGTCGTTCAAAAACCTCCTCATGAGGAGGTGGGGTCATTTGCTTGTAAGCCAAGATGTGGAGTAGCTATATAAGAGAGGTCTTAAGGTCCTTGAGAGCTCATAACTTATAATCCTAAAATCCCTTATCTCTCGTTTGCTCTTTCTCCTAGTCGACCGAACATCCTTTAAGGTATTTTGGTTTTTCTTTTCCCATCTTGTATGTTAAGGGCTGCCTATCCCACAAAGGGTTTTTGTTTGGTTGTGCATTCGACCCTCAAGAAACACGAAGGGTTTCTTGGTTTAGTTGATATGTCAATCTATGGTGATCGTTTGTTATTACACTACTAGTTCTAGCATATGACGTTGTTTGCTAAGGAATCGTATGTGTGTGTATACATGAGAAGGGTTATTCTTTTTTCGGATCCTTGGTGGTTTTGCATGGTGTTTATACACACGCGTATATTGATGATGGTGGTACACGTTTATTGCTAATTGTCTGGTGTTACGTTCTTGCTACAAAGGTACACATCTTCAAATCCATTGTTAATTATAGGTTTTATTCGTGTTTGATGTTTCCGATGCGTACTCGTGATATGTTTATTTGGTTAAATTGATAGAAAATTCCCAACAGTGGAATCACTCGAGCCAATAGTATATGAATTTGTAATTAAAGAATATATTGGATAAAACTAGGGTTCTTGATGATTTTTAAGACCTTCTGGGCTTTTCTATGCATCTAGACTCGATCTTTGTGCATCAAGATTCAATTTTTATTGGTTATAACATTTTTTCAGAACGAGTTTCTAGATTGTATGCAATTTTATAATAATTAACTTGATGTGATTTATTTGTAAATTGAGTGGTTTTATGTTTTTTCTAATTAATTGTTAATTTTGGCTTCCATGATAAAATCATGCAATGTATCTTGGAGTGATATGTGTTATTAAGCTTGTTAATTGTTAATAAATTTTTTAGCATATTATGATGATCAAGAATTAACAAACTTTGGACATTAATTATCATGTGGTTATAGATCATAACTTTAAAAGTAGGAAGCCCTTGCAATGTATTAATGGGGCATAAAAGGTAATTTATAGTGTTATGTGGGATGTATTTGTATAAGCCTTACGTCAATACGTTTACATCGATGGATTGTGGTCTGCAGTTTATTGGATGAAGGAGACTTATTTGGATACATCATTGTTTAAGTATCAGTAATTAGGTATCATTATGGAATATTTGATGACTTATGGTTTAAGTGTTGGTATTTAAATTATTGCTTTTCTGAGTTTGTTTTATGTTTATATTATTTTTATTTTAAGTATTTGGATTGTGAGATAATAAAAAAAGGTTTTTCAAAATAAATTATAAACATGACTAACTGCTATGTAATCAGATTTATTATGGACCTATTTATAGTTCTATTTGTTTTCAGATTAAAGGTTTATTTTGAATGTTAAAACTAGACGCTATGGGACTCATTTGGGTAAGTACGGTCTCATACACTAGAAACAAACTATATAGAGTTTAAAAGAGGATTTTCCTAAAGTTTTCAGGTTTTTAATACGCTTTTGCGCTGACCTGAGTCTCCGCCTTACTTTGTGCGTTCGATTGTAGTTTCCGTGAACACATGGCATGTCACTAAATTGTGTCATTATTAAAGGTTTTTTTTTTTTTAAATTAGTGCTACAAAGTTGTTTATGCATGCTTTCTTTGTACAAGTTTTTTCACCATTTTTATCTTTTCCCGCGAATTATAACATAGTTCTTTATAATTTTAAAAAGGTAACACTATTTATAATTAGATGTTTAGGACAAATATGTGATTCCGTTAATAAAATTACTTAATGGATTAAAGTTCTTTATTAAATCTATGATTACGAAGATGTATGCAAGCTTCTTCGTACATATTTTGACTCGACAACTAAAATAACTTTTTAAATAAGTTTTTGCCATCCATTTGTTAAAAACACTCGTAGTGCCTTTTTACTATGAGTGAGGACAGTATGTAGATATAATCAAGGTGATTGTAAACTTTTTCATGTGCGTTTGTGTTACTATCCACAGTTTTTGAGTGGACGACTTTAATCGGGTTTATTGGAGAGAATTTGACTCGAGGCCATAGATGGATAAAACATGCTTACTAGTATATTATGTTATAATGTAACGTCCCTTGGTTCTAGGAATTGCACGGCGGCAATTATTGATCGTCAATTACCTTTTGAATACACCATCACTAGGCAGATCAAATGATGTGGTTGAGACGGGGGGGGGGGGGGGAGGGGGTGGGGGGAGGGGGGCTGGATGTCAAGTAGGGTCCTAGCTTTAGATAAAATTTATTGTTTTTTTGATTAAACTTGGGTAGTTAATTTTCTTCAAGGAGTATTATCGAAAATACTAATTCTTGAACTTTAACTATGTTTTATAAATGGCACAACCTGTTCAAAACATAAACCATTCGGATTTCAGGTTGATGTTTGAAAGAGAAAAACTTTCTGGAAATAATTTCAATGACTGGTTTCGTTAACTTAAGTTAGTCTTGAGAGTTGAAAAGAAAATGTATGTCATTGAACAGCCAATACTCGTGGCACCTACTGCAAATTCCCAGGCACAAGTGTTGTCATAATGGAATGCAGTTTATGATGCATATAATGAGGTTGCTTGTCTAATACTCGATAGTATGACTCCCGAGCTTCATAGACAGTTTGAAAACTCCTCGCCACATGACATGATAAAAGAGCTTAAATCTATGTTTGAAAAACAAGCTGGAGTGGAGAGGTTTAACCTAATCTAAACTTTCCATGCTTGCAAACAAGAGAAGGGTAAACCAGTTGCTACATACGTTCTACAGATGAAAGGATATGTAGACCAACTGGAACATCTTCGTTAAATGCTACCACAGGATCTTATAGTAGGTCTTATCTTAAATGGCCTTACTAAAGATTTTTCTAGATTTGTAAGAAATTACAATGTGCATAACATGGGGAAGACGATTGGTGAACTACATGCTATGCTCATTGAGTATGAAAAGGGTTTACCTAAAAAGGCTGAAACACCATAAGTAATAATGATTAAAGGTGGTAAAATCCAGAAGGCCAATAAGAAATCGCTTGAAGCTAAAGGCAAGGGTAAAGCTAATGGCAAGGGAAATGATAAACAAGTTTATATCCCTAAGCCTAAAAACCCTTAACCTTCTGCTAAAGAGCACCTAGCTAAGGATGACACCTGCCACCACTGCAAGGAGGTGGGTCATTGAAAGAGGAATTGTCCTGTCTATCTCGCTAAGTTGTTGAAGAAAAAGAAGCAAGTTGGCTCTGCCAGTTCTTCAGGTATCTTTACAATAGAATTATTTGCTTTTCCTGATAAATCCTAGGTGTATGACACTGGTTGTGGTACTCACATTTGTATTACAAAATAGGGATTTAGAGAAGCAAGGAAACTGAAACAAGGAGCACTCTATTTGTACGTGGGAAATGGTGTTCGTGCACAAGTAGAAGCTATTAGAAGTTATGACTTAGTTTTGCCTAATGGCCTTGTGATTTGTTTAGACAATTGTCATTATGCACCTTTTATAACTAGAGGTGTTGTTTTAGTTCATCGTTTGGTAGAAAATGGATTTGTCTAGTGTTTTACGGATTTTGGAATTTCAGTTTCAAAGAACAATGTGTTTTATTTTAATGCTATTCCCAGTAATGGTATTTATGAAATTGATATGCATGATCTTGTACCAAATGTTAATTCTATTTATAATGTTAGCACAAAAAGAGCCAAACATAATTTGGATTCTACTTATCTATGGTACTGCCGTCTTACTCATATAAGTAAGAAACATATTGAAAAGCTACAACAAGAAGGGCTTTTAAAATCAACAGATGATGAGTCATTTGATCAATGCGTATCTTGTTTATCGGGCAAAATGACAAGGAAATCGTTTCCACATCATCCCGAAAGGGCGACTGATCTTCTTGGAATAATACATACTCATGTGTGTGGTCCACTTAGACATGTGTTAAGACAAGGTGCTAGCTACTTCATTACATTCACAGATGATTATAGTCATTATGGTTATGTTTATCTTTTTAAACATAAACATGAGGTCTTTGAAACGTTCAAAGTGTTTAAAAATGAAGTGGAAAATCAACTCGGGAAGACAATCAAGGCTCTTCGATCAGATCGAGGTGGCGAATACATAAGCTAAGAGTTTAAAGATTGTCTTAAAGCATGTGGAATTGTCTAACAGCTTACTCCTCCTTACACACCACAACATAATAGGGTATCCAAAAGAAGAAATCATACTTTGCTAGACATGGTTCGATCAATGATGAATCTTACAACTCTGTCATTATCCTTTTGGGATTATGCTCTAGAGTCTGCAACACGCATTCTCAATATGGTTCCAACCAAGAAGGTTGATAAGACTCCATATGAATTTTGGTATGGAAAAGTTCCTAATCTATCTTACTTAAAGGTTTGGGGTTGTGAGGCGCTTGTGAAGCGGGATACACTTGACAAACTCTAACAAAGATCTGTTAAGTGTATCTTTATAGGATACTTAAAGGAAACAATGGGTTACTATTTTTACTTCCCACCTGAAAACAAAATATTTGTTGCGAGGTATGCTGGGTTCTTTGAGAAAAATCTCATAACTCAAGAAGTCAGTGGGAGGGCCATAGATCTTGAAGAAATTCAAGATGAAGATATATCACCTTCTGAAATCACAAGCGAAATTCCTATGGAGGTTGAAGGTTTTGAACCACCTCAAGAGGAAGTGATTCCGGTTCGTAGGTCTGAAAGGAAACATCGAGCTCCAAATCATTTATGTCTAAATGTAGAGGAGGAGGAGCATAGTCTAAGGGATCTTAATAAACCCACTAGCTATAAAGCTGCGATGTTAGATTCTGAATCTAATAAGTGGATCGATGCTATGAATGCGGAAATACAATCCATGATGGACAATATGGTATGGGTCATGAGTCGATCTTCCTCCTGACTATAAGACTGTTGGAAAGTAAGTGGATTTTTAAGAAAAAAGATGACGTGGATGGTATTGTACACACCTATAAAGGTCGTCTTGTAGCAAAGGGTTATACTCAACTCTACGGGGTTGATTATGAAGAAACGTTCTCACCCATTGCTGACATTAGAGCTATTAGGATTCTCATATCTATAGCGGCATACTATGATTATGAGATATGACAAATGGATGTAAAAACTGCCTTCTTAAATGGTTATCTTGATGAAGACATTTATATGGTACAACTTGAAGGTTTTGTTAATCCAAATCATCCCAAAAAAGTATGCAAGCTTCAAAGATCCATTTATGGTCTTAAGCAAGCATTAAAAAGCTAGAATAAAAGATTTAATGAGGAAATCAAAAGGTTTGGTTTTGATCAAAATCTTGATGAGCCATGGGTATATCAGAAGGCTAGTGGGAGTAATGTTACATTCCTCATTTTGTATGTTGATGACATAATCATCATGGGAAATCACATTCCAAGTTTACAAAGTGTAAAAGATTATCTTGGAAGGTGTTTTGCTATGAAAGATTTAGGGGAAGCAGCATTTATTCTTGGAATCAAAATCTACAGAGATAGGTCAAAGCGATTGATTCGACTTGGTCAAAGTGCTTACATGGATAAGATCTTAAAGAGATATAAAATATATAACTTCAAACGTTGTCATATCCTCATGCAAGAAAGACTTGACTTGAACAAAACACAAGGTGCTTCAACACCTAAAGAGGTGAAGCGTATGCAAAATGTACCTTATACTTCGGCTGTAGGTTCCATTATGTATGTAGTAAGATACACTAGACCTGATGTTGCGTTCGCATAAAATATAACAAGCCGGTTTCAACAGAATCCTGGTGAACTTTACTGGACTGCTGTGAAAAATATTCTTAAGTATTTAAGAAACACTAAAGATATGTTCTTGGTTTATGGTGGAAATCCGGGAGCTGAACTTCGAGTTGATTGCTATTGCGATGCTGGATTTGAGACTGATAAAGATGATACAAAATCTCAAACAGGATATGTCTTCATTTTGCTAACGAACCGGGAGTTTAGAGAGGCGCCAGACACTACCATAAGAGATATCATTATGTTCACGAGAGTATTACACTGGGCGAAATAAGATTCCTTAAAGTTCACACAGATGACAATCTGGCTGATCCTTTTACGAAGGCTTTACCTAAAGGAAAGCTTACTCAACATGCTAGGAGCATGGGACTTCGTTTAGCTAGTAGTTTCATGTAGATCTGTGTTTAGTATTTGGATAAGGGATGTTTGAACAATTTATTTTATGATAATGATACTTGGTATTTTGTTATTTTTATCTTAAATTGTGTCCTATATTTGCATGTTTAAATCCATGAATAATAATAGTTATTATTCTAAATTAATCCGTTGTCGATTAACAATATGGGAATATTGTTAAATTAAGACAATTCTGAGTGATTGGTGATATTGTAGATATTAAGGATGTGTCCACCAAACTCACATGATATTCATAAGATGAATATTGGATTTCCCCAACAACAAGAATATTACTTTATGGATCGTCGTCATTAAGTAAATCTTGTAAGTGATTTTATTTACAAAATCCTTAGACTTGAGATGCAAGTAGGTCTTGCATATGTGGATAATCCTTCTTGATCTAGTCTAAGTTATCCTGAAAAATGGATAACTAATAAGGGCTATTTCAGAAGTGATTTTGAAACATGATGACTTGACACTTGTAGTCAATATAGAATTTGTTCCTTCAATAGTTGAAGAATGATGCCACTGGGCCCCTCGTAGAATTAATCAGATGTGTGTATGGCCGTACCCGAAAACTCATGTAGATATGTCTTATTGATTTTCGGTAATCTTGATTAGTTACATATACGAGAAACAAAATTGTTAAATAATGGAATGACATAGATCCATATCTATTTTTAACACGGTATCAGAAACAAAGGGATTGTAAATTCATAAATCATTTGTCTGTGTCTTTATGAAACCACACTCGGATATTTTTGGGAGCATTGGCGTGCTGCTAGACGCTTACCAATGTTATTATATAATTTATACATGTCTAAGTAGGAGCTATTGGAACATGAACAAATATAAATTATATATGTCCGAAATTTATTCGAGCCTAAGGGGACGCACACGTTAATATGTAGAATAACATTTTAATATATTAATGTAATATATTAATTAGAATTTAACAAATGATCGTTAAAAGTTAACAAGAATAAATATTAGTCATTAAAAGTTACGTGCAAGGACTAATATGCAAAAACCGAATAGTGGAAGGTTGTTGTTTGCCCCTTTTCTTTCCTAGTCGGCCGAACCACCTCTCCTTGAGGAGGTGGGAGAGCTTGCTTGCTTACCAAGCAAAGAGGTGTATATATAGGGGTCTTGGGTTCATTGTGTGCTCATAACTTGAAATCTAAAAACCTTAAAATCTCTCTTGGCTCTCCTCTTGTTCGACCGAACCTCAAAACCCTTTGAGGGATTCGGTTTTTCTCCTCCCCTTGTCGTGCGATCGAACAAACAACCCTATAGGGTTTTTGTGTTGCGATTAAACATAGAAAGGTGTCTCGTGTGTTGATTGATTCAAAGATGAAGGTTATCGTTTGGTTAAACACTACTAGTACTAGCATACCACGTTGTTTGCTAAGAACGTATTGTGTGTGTCGACTTAGAGGGATTATACTTTTGATCCTAAGTGGTTTCGCGTGGTGTTATTATTTATATGTATATTCAAGGCGGCGTTTTGTTTATTGCTAAAAGGTACGCAAGTTCTTAAACCCTTGTTAATTATAAGTTTTATACGTGTTTAATCTTTTTGATGCGTACTCGTAATATATTTAATGGTTAAATAGATGTAAAATCCCAACAGTGGTATCACGAGCCATCGTGTAGAATTTATAGTTACAAGTAATAAAATTTGACAAAATTAGGGCTCTTGATTAATTTTTAAGCCCTTTTGGCATTTTATGCAAATATGATGATCAAGAATTAAAACATAGACATTAATTTTATGTGGTTTCGATCCACGACTTTAAAAGCTAGGGAAGACCTTAGCTATGTCTTAATGGGGCCTAGAGTTGGTAAAATTTTAAGTGCTATGTGGTATATATTTGTATTTGGCTTACGCAATCGATTATATCGATGGATGTGGCCGGAGTTTTTAGGATGAAGGAGCCTTATATGAATATATACATGTTTAATTATTAGATAATTAGGATCATAATTGATATTTGCATGACTTAATTGTTTTTGTGAGTTTTAAATAATTGTTATTTAGTTTAGTGATGTTTTTATAAGTTATTTATTTTAAGTTTGACTTGTTGAGAAAATAAAAAGGGTTTTTCGGGAAAAACAAAATATAAACATGCTAATGATTATCGAAATAAGATTTATTATGGACTATCTAATGCATAAGGTCAAAAGTGGATTCGGCTTACATTCGATATAAAATCTTCCATGACTAGACTAGCATTTTATAGTTTGTAATGTATTCTTTAAATTAAAATTTTATTTTTATCAATGACGTAATTTGCAAAAGTACTATATCTAGTTGCGAAGGACAAGGTTCGGGGTGACTCCTCAAGTTCGGTCTTGTTGACAACATTACCCTATAATACTGACTACGTTGTAGTTTTCTTACCTTGCATACTATGTAGGAAGTCGCGACAGGTTAGGGTTTGAATGATTTTTTAATCATTCTTTATCTTTACCCGCGATAAAAGGCAATATCCTTTATCATTTAAAGATAGTTTTGATTCGTCCAATTTGAAGGTCTCAATATTTATGTATAAGATACGATGTTAATAGGTTGATTACCGTAATTAATAACTTATGAGAATAAGTTTTTATTAAAATCTTGATACAAGATGTATGATGCTTTTCGTTACATATTTGACACGTCAAATAAAATACCCTTTTTCAACTAAGTTGTTGCCATCCAATTTCTAAAAAACACTTGTAGATTGCTCTTTACTATGCGTGAGACGTGTGTAGATTTGCAATCTCAAGGTGATTATACGCTTTTCCGTGAGACGGTGAGTGTTACATAATCACAGTTTTTGATTGGACGACTTAGCGTTGTTGTGGTTAGACCTATTAACACGCGGCATAGATGGGATGAAACATGCTTACTAGATATTATTGTAATAAAGTAGTCTTTATGTTTGAGTTACAAAAGTTGTGAATTATCAATCGTTGATTACCTTTTGAATACGCCATCACTAGCAGATCAACTGATGTGGTGGTGGTATGTCAAGTAGGATCCTAACCTTAGAAAATTAATTGTTTATTTGAATAAACATGGGTAGTTAATTTTCTTCAAGGAGTATTATCGAAAATACTAAAATTAAATTTTGCGATTCTATTAATAGTATTAATGCAACGATAAAACCGTAAACAATGGTTTGTTTCTTTATCAAAGAAGTCAAAACCGCGCGACTCTTTCCTTGTAAGGAACATGGAGACTCATTCCTAATATCTTTCTTGCTCCGGAAAGTTATAATAGGAATGTAGGAATTGTCCTAATGTAATCAAACTCATAGCAAGCTTAAAAGTTAAGTAGATTGCATTACTTATATTTTCATATAGATTTCATCACCCTTATTCGGTGGTGAATACTTTGAAACATATAAGACATATAGATAACTAGAGAATATGTTCTTAAAGCTATCAAATGGTAACATCTTAATGTAAGATGTTTTATGAGTTCTTGATTAGGAAATACCAATATTACCGCAAAAGTGATAAAGGCAAATTAATATAATGTATCTAGTTGTTTGTCTTAATCCAAATTAAGGAGGAAATTGCATGCCCAAATTTCAAGTTAATCAATAGCATTGATGGATAGTCCCTCATCTGCATAGTAGAACTTTTGAAATCCAAGTAAATGTTACTAATTTAGATTTCAAATACAGTTGGAAATAAATAGATCACTATTTGTTTTCACTGGTTATGGAACACTTGCAATGTTGTCAAATCCAGTGGGAGCATCCCGATTATTTCTGAACAAGACATTCATGTGATGCTGTCAAATTCAGTGGGAGCTACAAGGTTTTAATCTTGGTAGTAACCTAGATTATTTCTTGCTTATCTTGAAATAATATATACTTTTCCGACTATAGACACTCATGGTTTATTATACAAAGTGGTTCTATATCTACTTGTGAAGCTAATATCTATGACACTATCTATGTGTCCTACATAACAATACGAAATGTCGAGTTGTTTGACTACGTGTATGATGTTGTGTCATGCATAAGTGGGATAAATCTTTATTGTGTTCAAGGTACAACACATGACAATAACAATATGATTAAATGTTTCTCTTGACCATAAGGTAAGAAACTAATATTTCTACTAGGGACCTATTATATATTGCTAGAACATATGTCAAGATATGAAATAAAAGATACTTCAAGTAAAATGTTTATGTGTTTTTGGAATGTCCAAAATAATGAAGTAATCTCGATTTAAAGACTACTTTAAGTAAAATGTTTATGTGCTTTTGGAAATGTCCCTAAATAAATGAAGTTAATATTGTTTTAACTTGAAATTACTTACTGAAGCTAAGATTGGCGTTCCAGAATTACTTTAGTTAAACATGTTTATGTTTAAATGTAAATTAATAACATGAAGTCCTTTTTTTTAAATGTTGTAAAGACTTATAAACATAAAAGTAAGTTATATTCTCTTGCTATGACATGAACAAAAGTCCTTTGATTGGTTCAAAGGCAAAATAATGTACGTTACATGGATTGATTTCTTTGAAAACTAGTTAAAAGCCGTTATACATTATTGCATGCAAATAGGTTTTTTTAAATACTATATATTCAATTTCGTTTGACGCATTTGATAAGTATGTGACCTAAAGAGTATTAAGTTATTTAAAAGATTGTGATAAAGTCTCACAATAAAATTACTCATAGAACATCACCATTTTTCATGATTGGTCGAGTATTAAGTTATTTAAAAGATTGTGATAAAGTCTCACAATAAAATTACTCATAGAACATCACATATTCATGATATGTCTAGAGTTTTGAATCAAATTATTTGATTTTGATAACTTAAATATTTCACCTCCAAAATCTGTCAAGGTTTGAAATTGAGTATGTCTAGTATATACTCAATAAAACTCCAACCTAGAAGGTTAATAAGACACCACCATGATTATAGAATGTGATGACTCCCTTTAAGTCTTAAAAAATTGAAGTTCTGAATTTGTTAAAAGTCTTATGAAGAATGATATTAACAAACTTAACTCAAGAACTGTCAATGTATCTTGTATTTGCTACTCTACATGCTAAGTAATTATAGGAGGTGATCTTTAATTACAAAATGGCAAATGGGGGTTTTTAGTTATTAAAAGGGAAAAATTACAATAATTTTACATAACCGTCAATAAACACACTAGTGAATTATCCACTATCGAGGCTTTAAATGTAAACCTCATTATGATATATTCTCGTTCATAGATCCGTTAAGGATACCTCATAAAATGCTTGATTGATTAATTGTTTATTTCAATATTGAGGAATATGAGTCACAGGATCATGGGAACCTGTTAAAGATGCATTATTGAATTTTGAATTCGGTATCATGGTGTAACCATTAATATGCATTGTTGAATTTTGAATTTGACAAAGACTCAAATATGGAATGTTAGATGTTGTCCACAAAGATAATCAATTTTGGAACTTGATTGATTTTAACTAAAGTTAGATATGAATTAAAATGAGTTTCTTTAAAGTGAAGACCAACCCAAGTGTTTGGTTCTTGGTTTCAAACTCTTATGGCAAGGTTGTACACATATGTGTAGCAATGCTTTATGATAGAAATTTAATCTTACTCAGCTATGATTGTGATTAAATATTCTTTCTATGCGCATTAATTATATAAAGATGATTGATTGTCATACTAGTGTTCATATAGATGAAATATGACAATGGAATTTAAAACTCTTCCTTTGATGATTACTATTGCGAGGACGAAGAGTAATCAAAGGAGTTTATGAATTCATATAATCTTTATGAAGTGTACGAGCGGCAAGAATCCAAGAATGGATTATTGCAAGCATTATAATCTTATGTTTATTGTTAAATAAAGGATAACTCACGAGTATTCCTAAAAAGATAGTGGGTGTATTTATGTTTAGGTTTTCCTTCACCTGAAGATTAGGAAATTAAATGTTACACCTTGAAATATATGTTTTATTGCTTAAACATATGGGTATATAAGTATAACACAAACATGAATTATCATTTAAGAAAAGGCTACTAAATGGATTCATATCTTTTGATAAGATAGAACATGAATGAAATCTTAAGTTGGACTAAAGGATTCATTATGTATATCATATTGTGTAGAAAAATTGTTGTATCATGCATAAATGCAAGATGATTTGACAACATTGGTATTTAGTCGAAAGTTATTAGATAATTATGGAATTGAATATTTTAATGGAATATGTTTGGATTTGGAATTCTTCTTAGATTATGGATTTGTCCAGAGTAATGAAAATCTAAAGATATATATTGCAACAATTTATTATGCAATTAGAATAAACCAATGAACTTGGAGTTCATGAGGTGCCAAACATTATTGAGAGAATATTCCTTGATTTTAGGGATTTTGAAAGGCATTGGGATGTTTTTGTATCCGGATTGCTAAATCTGAATTGAGATGAACTCAATATAGGTATGGTATGATTTCATGTTGATGAAGACCATGTGGGTAGTTGTGCTTAATGAGAGATAGTGCATTACACTTTCTTATATAATAAGATGCTTTACAGTTTTGGAAGCTGTGGAAGATGATTGTGTCAATAGTTATGGTTACACATCTTAATGAGATCAATGTGTGTCATGATATTTGGAATAGTATATGAACAAACAATCATCATACATATTCAAGAACTTCACTTATTGAATTCTTGAAATAAGTATTCTCAAAATTCCTAAAGATCAAATCTAGTTGAAATTATAAAATCTAAGCTTTGTTAACAAGTACGATTGTCGTATCTTGAGGCATGATTTGTCAACTAGAATTATCATGCATTTGATCTATTTAGTATTTGGATAAGGGATGTTAAGACAATTTTATTAATGATAAAGATACGTGGTATTAAGTTATATTTAATATAAATTGTGTCATATATTTGCATGTTTAAATCCATGAATAATAATAGTTATTATTCTAAATTAATCCGTTGTCGATTAACAATATGAGAATATTGTTAAAACTAAGACATTATGAGTGATTGGTGATATTGGAGATATTAAGGATAAGTCACAAACTCACAGTGATTATTCTTAAAGATGAAATTGTATTTCTCCAACTAACAAGATTATAACTTTATGGATCGAGTCATTAAGTGAATCCTTGTAAGTGATTTTTATTTACTCACTCCTTGACTTGAGATGCAAGCAGGTCTTGAATATGTGGATTATTTCCTTCTTGATATAGTTTAAGTTGTCCTTGAAATAAGGTAACTATAAGGCTATGTCAGAATGGTTTATGCATATGATTACTTGCACTTGTAGTCAATAAAGAATTTGTTCCTTCAATAGTTGAAGTATGATGCCACTGGGCCCCTCGTAGGGTTAATCAGATGTATGTGTGGCCGCACCCAAAAACTCAGGTAGATATGTCTCAATGATTTTTGGTAATCTAGATTAATCTTAATATACGAGGAAACAGTATCGATTAATTAATGGGAATGACTTGATCATATTCATTTTTTAACACGTATCGAAAACAAAGGGTTTGTAAATACTTAATCATTAAATGTGACTTTTTGGAAAGTGACACTCAGTATTTCTGGGAGCATTGGCGTGTTGCTAGTCGCTTACCAATGTTGTTATTATTATTTGTGACATGTTTCCATAGTGGGAGCTTGTTGGGATATTGTCCATATCATAAATAAATTATACGGCCTTAGAATAGGAAAATGTGGAGCCTTGGGGGCACACGGTTTAAAGAGAGATCGCTTTTATTAATGTAAATTAATATTTTTATTAATTATATTCTAATATGTTTCACGATAATAATTAAACGGTTCTTTAATTGGCAACGTTTGCGTTATAAGTAATTATAGATGGATTTTACAAGTAAGGGACTTGTATGTACAAAAACAAACGTATGGTGCATGGTTGTGTGACGTTCCGTCGACTATAAGAAAAGAGCAAGGGAGGAAAGTGTCGATTTATGAAACTTGTGGAGGTGTTCTAATCTAACTTGGAGAACAAGTTTTGAGACTATATAAACACCCTAAGGCTTCATAAATTACACGCCTAATAATATCCCTAACATGTCAATCGATGCATATGAATTGACATATTTATTATATTTATTCTCTGATTCTTATGCATTATAATCATGCAATACATATATGCATGTTGTGCATGCAAATGTATTAAGTGAAATAGTTATATCATGCCTATGTAAGATTGATTTGACGATGGGATTTATATCCCTTGTGAGATTCGAACGTGCGATGACATATACCAAAACAAGAACATCGTATTCGGTTGTTTTATTCGTGAAGGAAGGACTAGCATCCTAGCGTATCTCAGTGACGTGTAGTGTATGCACACCATAGAGGTTATCTACTTTGATAACTTTATTAGTTTGCGTGGTATTCTATTTATACACACGTGTATATTCGGAAGGTGGTTTAAATTTATTGTTTAAAAGGTACACACTTTTTGATCCTTTGTTACTTACATATTCCTATACGTGTTTATATGTTCGCTGCGTACTCGTTATATATTACTGGTTGAATAGATGTAAAAACCCAACAGCTCGAAGGTGATTTTAATGAAGAAGAGATTGTAAATGGAGCGTTGACCAGTTTGAAAAGCATGAAAGTCAAAGCTCGTGAGGGAAAAGACCACTTCTTGACAGGGGAGTACAAGTGACATGTGAATGAAGGAGTCGGGGACTCTCGGTAGGTCTTACTTGTACTGAACAATTCAAGCTGGGGTTAGAAGCAGAAAATTTAGGCTTGGTCTGAAGGTAGCTTCTGGATACTGCGTTGGAATCAGAATTCGGGAAGCTAAAACTGAGGCCTTTGCTGTAAAAGATCATAGAGGAGAATGTATGAATCACAAAGCTTAGATTTCTCATAACATATTATATATAGGAGGAATGATGAAGTCAAAACGGGTATTTTTTCGGGTTGGGTTAACTGAATTATTTTCACCAAATAATTTTATAGGAAAAATTTGTGTGTCAGATATGGTTAAAAAGGTATATTATTCAATATAAATACTGTAGGTGTTGTATCACTTTCGTTTGTTTGGCATGTGGTGTGTTCTTTAACTAGTTTTTCTTTCAAGGCTCTCTAACCAAGTATAACATTTTTACCTGTTTGAGCCGTTAGAGATTAAACATAAAATGAATAAACGCATTCACAGTATATGAGTTTGACGGCTGTATATGTTACTTTTGCAGTGTACAAGAAACATTATCCACCTGCTTTACATGATGAAGTTTGGAGACTGGATAGAATAGCAAAGGACGGGGCACTGCATAAGAAACTGATGAAATCTGAAGTTATAACCGTTGAGGATTTCCTTCGTGTTCTTGCCAGAGATCCACAAAGACTTAGAAACGTAAGCTTCTTCTGTCACTTATATTCTTGTATGTTTCCACACTCGGTGTTTTTTTTTGGGGTAACCATGTTTTCCGACCTTAATGGCCGGAGAATCCATGAGATTTGAGTCCCCATCCCAACAGACTCAAAAATTACGTTCTGGAACTTATCATTTGATTTATAATAAACAGTTTCTAAAACTTTTTGGATATGGGTCGATGATTCTCGATTTATTGATAATCAACCTCATTTTGAGACTTATTATCTATTTAGCAGACGGTCTTCCACGTGTTTTAAGAAAAAAAAATTGGGTCATTTATCAATAGTTTTTCTTTATGATCGGAAATTTCTCCAACTACTAAAATTATGAAAATTGATTATTACAACTTCAAACATCAAAAGCACACTGCACCACGCCAAACACTATTGCTATCGCTCGTTTCTCTCAATATACTATCTAAAACGGGCCCACTTAAGACAAAGTGAATACAGATTCTAGGGAGTGGGATGTCAAATAGGATGTGGGAAAATACAGTGGAGCATGCCAAGACTTGTGTTTTAGGAGGAAAGCTGTATGTATACTATGCCGATTTATCTCACACCACTGGCGCTATCTTCAACCACATTTACGAGTACCAGATGTTCTTATTGCTGATGTCAATTCGTTCATTGAATCATTATCAGTAATCAAAAAGTCTGTACAACTCTTCATCTCTACCCTCAAATTTCTTAATTGTTTTTACATAATCTAATCCGTTATGTTGTCTTTCGTTAAACAGCTTTCAGTAGATTCACTAGTGAAAAGAGCATATGAGAATTGGAATCGAGTCATAGAATATGATGGCAAAGTCCTGAGTGCACTAACATTCCCTTCACCGCCTGCTCATAACACGATTGAATATCCATTTATAAATTCTGATCCTAATGTAAGTGTTTCAACAAGCTCCCACACCGACTATGGATCAAATGAACCATCGTTTGATGGTTCAGCAGATTGGTCCGACCCACAAGGAAATGGCTTTGGAGACTCGTTCTCTGAGGAAGTCCGTTTGAGGAGTTCAGAAATGCTGGAAACTGATGACATGCAGAAGTTACTTAGAAGCTTTGTTGTTGGAGCCACGGGACCTACTTATGGTCTCTAAAAAGATTCATACGGTTATAACATTCCTCATGAGCCAGAGGTGGGCCCAGTGTATGCACAACGGCCCGGGCGAAGTTCAGGGAAGGCGGTTGTTAGTTGGCTCAAACTGAAGGCTGCATTAAGATGGGGGATATTAAGGAAGAAAGCTGCAGAAAGAAGAGCTCAACTGGTTGAGCTTGATTAACTAAAAATAGTAATCTTTACTAAACATATACTTACCCCTTGCATTCATAGGTGTACTTGGTTCATATCATAAAGGTTGGGGAAAATATCGACTTGAATGTAGTTACCTATCTTTGTAACGCCAAATCTTGATTTATAGAATATTTTTCTTACTCACCATGATCTGTGTAGCCGTGCTTTGATAAAGACCAGTTTACTCTGACCCAAACTCATTGCTTGCGCCAATAAGTCCATAGATTTACGCTTTTTTTGAAGTATAGTTTTACGCCTTTTGGGTTTCAGTATAAATGGGTTATCGGTATAATCCTAGAGAAATCAAATCCATAGATTTGTGCTCTTTTTGGTTTCAGTTTTAATGGGTTATCAGTACATCATGAACAAGGTCAAATTGCACCATAATCTATTAGACTCAACCAAAATTACAATTGAATGTTAAATTTAAACTTTCTTTTCTATGCAACCAACTTGTCTTTTTATTCTAGTGTGTATTTTGACTCATATAACAGGAATTTCTGTTCAAGTTAATGCAATTCTAAAAGGTCGGAATGCACACAAAAGAAATTCAAATTTGAATTTACAGTGACACGTATCTTTTTGTGTTGTCAGTGCCACCTCAACACTATCCAAAATTTCTCACAAAACATATCACACACACAAAACACAAACGGCCTAATGGGAGTGGTTAGCCACCGATGTCAAACCGACCCTCGTCCGTTTGTAAACCTACGAGCCGTTGGGAGTGGTCTTAGTGTTCAATATGCAGCAATATAAATGACATCAATATATATGAATTCTCAACAAGGTTAGCAAACCCCTAATAACATTACATAAAAGATATGAAACTATACGCAACAAGGTTTGCTAATTGGAAATTGTAACAGAAACCAGATGATGGGTAAAACAATGAAGTAAAACAGACCAGGAAAAGTAGCAACATTCTGCGCAAATAGTGGCTACAAGATCAGGAAAAAAACGGGCGACGATACTCGCCATACTCTCATCTAAGACAATGCAGCTGAACTACAGATATGTAGAAAATACGATTCGTCTCTAAGGATCTCTTTGTCTATCAATTCAAGGCTTTCGACGCACATATCCATGTCAACTTTGTAAGAAGAATCAACATATGTCTTAAGCGTGTCTGAGCTTCATGATTATAGGATATAGAATCCTTATGGTCCTCGTTCATAGGTATTCCTTCCAATATATCGAAGGCCTTAGTCCAAGATGCAACATTATTATACTCTCTCACACCCAAAAGCAAAGAATGATTTCCACCATCACGACCTCATACCATTATAACAGCTAAACTTCATTGGCTGATCCTTAGATTGTAAAATAGCAAACTGGGATATGGCAAGTATATGAAGCCAAAAACATTAGTACTTAAATCAAATGTGATTATACAACATTGTTTTATGTCATTTAGTTCACATCTGACAACCCAATGCAATGTTCCATTCAAAAGACACGCATCATGTGACTCACAGGTCACACCATAAACATTAGTAGCAGGTGAAACTATCTTGCTCCACGAGTTTGTCTTCACAGAGTAAATAAAAGATTGTGTATCTTCATAATAAGAGAAAGACATAGCCACTATCTTGTAATCATTACTGATTGGGTCGAAACCAAACCCAAATGATACCCTCTTGTAACTAGAAGGATAAGCGGGGACGGTTAGTTTGCGCCTAATTGAAGGATTCCATAGTGTGATTGAATGTACGCCCTTATTGAACAGACAAATTATTCCATTATATGAACCAACAATCTCGAAACAGTAACCAAGGCGCTTGTCTGATTTTAAGCTAGTGTATCCTTTATCCAGAAGATCACATACTGTAGAACGGCCCATGCTAAGTAAAACGTACTGAACATGTTTTCTAATAAAATATTTCTGTGGATGCAGTTGCGTTGTCGCGGATCTGAGAGTGTGCTTGCGGATGAAACTAGGGGTAGAAATACGAGAACGCCATGATTTGGAGAGAGATGTATTCCGGACAAGGGATTTAAATGGTAGTCTTATAAAGATTTCATCAATCAAATCTTCACATAGATGATATGACATTGCGTCATTGTGATCCTGCAACATTTTCTCAAACATATAGTGATTCAATAATCTAAAAGGTAAAATTTTCACAGCAAGACTAGTAAGCGTACCAAGTTGACATGACTCTAAAACTGAATGTTGATATATTTTATTCATAGTCCGAGATAGATAATTACCAAAGGTTTCTCAGTTATAACAGGTGTCTCAGATACTTCCGAACAAAGATACTCATAAGGACCGTCAGAATCCTGAAACAAACAGATTGAGATTAGGGGATATAAGAAGTAACTTGTTATGCCAGTTTCTTCTATTTTTCATTGTGCAAATTACTGCTCAAATCATGTTCTGGATACAAACAGATTAATAACATGTTGATGCTCCTTGCACCATAAAAATATAACGAGGATGTTGGATCAGTTCATCAACAAAATAACAAAAAAGACATAAATCCAACCACTAATACGAAGTAAATGAGCCTGTCCATGCCAACAAAATCATACCAGGCAGCTAGAAGCAACAGCTTCCCTTTTCTGTTTTTTGTTCTCAGTATCATGGTCATCCATGTTGACTAATTCTAAAGAACCATCAATTTGTAGTTCATCTTCGCGCTCCATCGTCTTAACCCTAATGATTAAAGATAGATTATTCACTTAATTGTGTGTTTAATATATAGCATATAGCTCACATTAACCAAAACTTTTGGGGTTCAAAGCTCACTAAAAGATGCATATGAGTTACTTTTAGTAGAAAAAAATTATTAACAACAAATGCATCCAAAGAAGTATTTATTACTGTCAACCAAGTAAAATCTTAAAAGCTTGACCACTAGCTTCAACATCTTAGGTGATGTTTAGTTGGAAAACAGGGGGTTATATCCACAAAACAATTGAAAATTTAGAAAACGCGTCGCGTTTGTGTTTTCGATTTTGCAAAACTAGAAAGCATGTTCAAGTGTTGCTATTTTTTATCTCAATTTTCTTTTTACTTTTGAAATATTATAAAGACATCTTCGAAACACAAAACAAATATTTCAGAAACGCAATCATACCCATTTTCTGCACCCCAAACCCACCCCTTTCGGCACTAAAACACACCCATTTCAGCACAAAATTCAGCACCCAAACCCACCCATTTCAGCACCTAAACACACCCATTTCAGCACTCAAACACACCCATTTCAGCACCCAAACACACCTAAATAGCTCAAATAAGCACTAAAAAGCTGACAACAACACTCAAAAACCTATAAATAGCCCTCAAATAGCTCAAATAAGCAAAAAAAAAAAACCTTTAAAAAACACAAAGTACACCAAAATATCTCAAATAAGCACTTGTCAAAAAAGCTGAAAAAAACACTCAAATAACTTAAAAAGCCTAAAAAGAATACCAATAAAACAGTTTAATTAAACCCAAAAAGCATCAAAATTCAAAATCATAAGAATAACAAAAATCAAAATCACAGTTAGAGGTTTGAAAACAACCTTGTGACGATTAGTGATTGCTGCTGGGCGACGCCGGAAATGGTGGTGAAGGTGGTGTTAGGGTTATGGTGGTGTTATGAAAAGGGGGAGATATTTTTACGTGTTCCCTTTACCCAAATAACTATGTAAAGGGGAAATATTGAGGTATTTCTTTTGTTTTTCTTTGTTTGTGCAAGAAATTTTGTGCAAAAATAAGAGTATTTTTGCTTGTTAAAAAAAAGTATTTTCTTCTTCCACAATGATTACATTACAATTCTTCTTAGTTTTTTAAATTTTTCTTTATTATTTATCAACAACTATAATAATAGTTTTTAATGTCCGTGCACACACGAGGCTTGGACATTATATTTTTTTTAAATACATGTACACTTGTAGTCAATATAGAATTTGTTCCTTTAATAGTTAAAGAATGATGCCACTAGGCCCCTCGTAGAATTAATCAGATGTGTGTATGGCCGTACCCGAAAACTCATGTAGATATGTCTCATTGATTTTTAGTAATCTTGATTGGTTACATATACGAGAAATAGAATCGTTAAATAATGGAATGACCTTGATCCATATCCATTTTTAACACGGTATCGGAAACAAAGGGATTGTAAATTCATAAATCATTTGTCCGTGTCTTTATGAAACCACACTCAGATATATCTGAGAGCATTGGTGTGTTGCTAGATGCTTACTAATGTTATTATATTATTTATACATGTCTAAGTGGGAGCTGTTGGAACATGTCCAAGTATAAATTATATATGTCCGGAAATTTATTCGAGCCTACGAGGACGCACGCGTTAATATGTAGAACAATGTTTTAATATATTACAGTAATATATTAATTAATGATTTAATAAATGATCGTTAAAAGTTAACAAGAATAAATATTAGTCATTAAAAGTTAAGTGCAAGGACTAATATGCAAAAATCAAATAGTAAAAGGTTGCGGTTTGCCCCTTTTCTTTCCTAGTCGGCCGAACCACCTCTCCTTGAGGAGGTGGGAGAGCTTGCTTGCTTACCAAGCAAAGAGGTGTATATATAGGGGTCTTGGGTTCATTGTGTGCTCATAACTTGAAATCTAAAAACCCTAAAATCTCTCTTGGCTCTCCTCTTGTTCGACCGAACCTCAAAACCCTTTGAGGGATTCGGTTTTTCTCCTCCCCTTGTTGTGCAATCGAACAAACAACCCTCTAGGGTTTTTGTGTTGCGATTAAACATAAAAAGGTGTCTCGTGTGTTGATTGATTCAAAGACGACGGTTATCGTTTGGTTAAACACTACTAGTACTAGCATACCACGTTGTTTGCTAAAAACGTATTGTGTGTGTCGACTTAGAGGGATTATACTTTTAATCCTAAGTGGTTTCGCGTGGTGTTATTATTTATGCGTATATTGCGGCGTTTTGTTTATTGCTAAAAGGTACGCAAGTTCTTGAACTCTTTTTAATTATAAGTTCTATACGTGTTTAATATTTCCGCTGCGTACCCGTGATATATTTAATGGTTAAATAGATGTAAAATCCCAACATCGCTGTCATACATAACCATAAAACATCAATATTCAATGTAACCAATGAGTATAGACGACAAGCATTTTCTTCCATATGAAATCCACAACATCCTTCAGTTAATTACAGCGAGGTGCTGTTTACCCGGTCGGGTTTTAGTTTACTGGCATGTCTCATGTATTATCTTTGTTGTATCGACTAGCTTGTAGTGTACCAACCACCTTGGAATTAACTTAGAAAAATATAAAAGTGAGCATCTTTAATTTCCTGTTTCCCAAGTTGCTTACATAAACTAAAAATCTGAAGTATGCGGATAAATGAACCACAACTTGATGAACACTATGGTAAGTCCTTTATCGTTATTCTCTCCGTTAATGCTTTAATCAAATTTAATTGATTTGGACATTGATGATGCAGTCGAATAGTCAATGTAACTAAAAATACAAGGACAATTGATGATTTCAAGGCTGTCAAGATCGCGATCCCACCTGGGATCGTTTTTGTCTTTGCAAGATCGAGATCGTAAGATCGAATCGAGATCGGAAGATCCTACTAATTTATCATGTTCTGTAAGCAACAAAGATAAACGAGTCAAACTATTTTTATTTCTACTCATCATCAAATATAAATTTATATAATATCCTCTTGAAAATGTCAAAGTTCAAATTTAAAATACCAAAGTAAAAGTAAAACACAAAAAAATCAAGTTTCAATCGTCACATTCACGATTTAGCGGA
>BQNB010027810.1:0-54351 GCA_026074375.1 Tanacetum coccineum
ACACAAAGATAAGCAAGGAAAATAAGCTAGAACAAGCATAAAAGCTAGAAATGGACAAAACACTTAAAACTTTTAAACTAAGACACAAATAAGCTTAAATAAGCTTAAGACAAACCAAATAAGCTAAACTAACTCTAAATAAGCAAATTCAAAAAGCAATTAAGCTAAATTAAGCAAGGAAAAACTCAGCAGTACTAACAGCAGTACTAACAGTTTTAACTACCAGTACTAACTTGGAGTTAGTACTGCTAGCTTTGAGTTAGTACTGCTAGCCTTAACAAAACACAAAGAAACAAGAAATAAGCAAAGGGGCTAGGACAGATGTTTAACTACTCCTAATAAGCACTCAGGCATAAGAATAAGCAACTAGAATAATTTAAAATGACAAATAAGCTAAAAACTACAAACTGATAAACTATTAAAATTGCTTTGAAAAGGCAAATAAGCTAAAGTAAGCTCTACTAAAGACAGTAAAGGAAAATGGCTTAATCTACTCTAAAAAGCTAAGGAAATCTTAAATAAGCAGAAATAATAAGCTGATAAGCAATAATGAACCAACAGTACTAACAGTTTTAACTACCAGTACTAACTTGGAGTTAGTACTGCTAGCTTTGAGTTAGTACTGCTAGCTTTAAAAATCCCAAAAATAGAACCAGCAGTACTAACTATGGGTTAGTACTGCTTGTTCCAAACACCTCTTATGGTTTTCAAAAATCAATTTTCTTTTTGTTTTAAACTGATTTGGTCCTAAATTGTTAAAAACAGATTATCAAATAACAAAATAAGACACTTATAAGCATACTTCAATCAAGAATAAGCACTTAAATAAGCTGAATCAATCTAACAGTATTAACTCATAACTAACAGTACTAACTATGAAATTTGCACAAGTCACTTTTTAAACTAACAACTAAGCAAGATAAGCACTAAACATCATGGTAAATCATAAATAAGCAAATATAAATAAAAATAAGCACTAATAAGCAGTTCTACAGTAAATAAGCAAAATAAAAAATAAAAACTTACAACTCCCTTGCTCAAAACAGGGTTAAACAAAGAGTCTGCAAGCTCTAGCTTGTATAAAACAAGCTAGTGAGAGTCCATAAGCCCATCCAGAACTGGCTTATCATCCATAGGCTGTGGTATATTTGAGTGTGGACCTTTTTTTTGTGACTTTACTTAAATTTTAGTATTTGAGTTAAGACAAATGACTTATATGATTTTATAAGACTTAAAACGTATTAAGTAAAGCTTTTAACAAAAAGAAATACAGAGAATCAAGAATTGACTTAAAAACTCTAAATTTGCATTAAGACAAAAATTAAAGTTACAAGACTTTGGAAGAATAAAATTGCATAAAAATAAGTTGAATTTTAACTAAGAACTAGATAAAAACTAAAAAAAATGAACTCCTTTTCTTGGGTTACAATGGCCCTATTTATACTAAAAACTTCTTCTTTTTTTCTTCCAGCTGTGCTTTCTTTTGTGTTTCTTTGTAGAGACAAAACCCAAGTGTGCTTGTTGTGTGAGGTGATTCTAAGACAAATCTCAGCCATTCAATCTTCTTGTGCTTCTTTTTTAGTCATCTAAGCCATCGAAATCACTTGGAAATGGTGAGGGATTGAATGGTGAGGGATTTCAACATGTGCACTTATACAGCAGGGGGTTTATAGAGGAGTGGTTTGAAATTATTTATCTAGGGTGTTTGAGTGGGTTTTGCACGGGAGAAGATTGGAAGACATCCCTACTCTGTACCCTGGGTTTTTTGTTTGGAAGCGGGAAAGATGGATTTGGGAGAGGATTGGCAGCTTTGGCCCCTACAATTCTAATAACAAACTTTGCCCAGGTTTGCAATTTTAAACCCTGTCTTTTAACTCTGGTACTACAACTTGAGGTTGTGCAGTTTTAGTCCTTAAGTGTAATTTTATCTTCCTGTGGCTGGACTTTTGACTTTGACTGACTTGGCTTCGGATTGACTTTGTCTTTTCCATCCGTGCTTGGTTTGGTCGTCTTATGGCTTATCTTTTTGAATATCCGTATCCGCAACAACTCAAATGCAAAACATACAAATACACTGAAATTTGGCGTTTTAGTCTTTTAAGTCCGTTTTTAATGGAAAATGGTATGTGTAATTAAGCACATACCACATAACATCAAAATAGTCAAACAAATCCGAAAGAAAATCCTAAGGTTTTAAAGTTCATAATGAGACAAAATTAAGCACAACTCAAATTCCACTACTACCACCAGTATCCTCTAACTCATAGTCTTTAGGCACACTCCTTGCCGTGGATTTCAAATCCGAATCATCATCATCTGACACCTCATATTCCACTTGTTCCTAGTATATCATCATCCTTTTAATGTCCTTCTCTTTCTCAGTTAGCTGGTACTTATGAAATTACCCGTGAATCTAGTAACCACCCTGTTCTTTCACACGTGTTGTCACTAATTTTCTTCCACTTTCTCTCCCTCTCTAGGCTAATTCAATAGTCAATCTTTTTCCACCCTGCATGGTACATAGAAATTTGGTATGGCGGAACTTAACGGCTAATCCGGCTTACCATGCACGTCGTCCCTGGTTTTTGTATAATCCCCTACGTTATGTCGTAAATGCGACTCCCCAATCGGAACTTCTTAGGAGGAAAAGGAGACATAGCTAATTTAACAAGAAAGAATGAGGCACACTAAATCAGGTAAAGGCAATCAAGATAGCTAAAGAAATCAACAAAATTAAGAAATAACATCATACTATTAAGGGGAAAAACGCATACTAGATATACTACTAAACGGTTAAACCCTAACATGCATCTACGTGAAGGACTCCTAGGTTATATTCTAGGCTCAACCACCTACTTCTCTATAGCCAAAGGCTTTGATACCAATCTGACACATTCAGTCACACCCGTCCAAGCGAATCGCACAGGTGTAACTTCATGGATATCGTTACACCACAATGGTGTCTACAATAGAGATACTAAAAAGAAAAGAAACTAACCGCAGGGGACACTATGTGTCATAACAATACCCAACACAAGATAAAGGAGTCTTGCATTATTAAGTAATGTCATACACGCAAAAAGCATAACCAGAATAAAAGTAAATCAATCCCAAACTTAAATTATCCAGCTAAACATAAGTCTAGATCAAAAGAACAAATAAGAAAAACTCCACAAGCCAATCCTAAGGTCTCTCTATCCACTTCTCCTAGCATCATTAGTCTCAAGTTGAATACCTGAAAATGATGCTAAAAACGTCAACATAAGTTGTGAGAGTTTAGGCTTATAGACACAAAAAAATATAAACCCAATTAAATCATTACTGTGATAAATGAAAATACTGCATGACAATAAATGAACTACCATATAAGCTATCATGCAAAACAAATCAAGTCCAATCCAAACTAATACCATTTACACGATTACGAGACGTCTCTATCGCAGAACTACTCCAATTGATCACTAAGCCATGGAGCAATTCCACAAATCCACCATCTCCAATTGATCACTAAGCCCATGGAGGGTACACAAACCTACTCCAATTGCTCACTAAACCATGGAGCGTATCATCATCACAACATGTACACATAACATATAGTATCCACATAAGTCCATGCAATCACTTAAACATATTATCATAGTAGATCAAAACATTTCATACTAGCATCATTACATACCCAAGTTTAAAACGAAGTAAAAGTGGGACTATGAAACTCACCTTAGCTTAGCTTAATCCAAAAAGGTTCCAAGAAGCTTCACAAAGATCTAAACAACAAAACGTATGGATATTAACATCACTTTGGTCATCACTCCAATAAGGTGTAACCTCAACTATGATGGATTCTAAGCGATCTATCAATGTTCTAAACTCATTTTGTACCTTTTTAAATTCTTACATAACTAGCTTACACTTTATTCTTACACTTTCAATTTTCTGGATTTGAGCAGAATTTTAGACTCACTTGCACTTATGCGCCCAAAAACGCAACCACTTGGTACATCTTTATCATTTTGAAAAATACCAACAGTTTTCTAATATGACTTAGAACCCCCAATTACTCCCCCAAAGCTCAAACTCATTTATAAGTAACCTTAGAAAAAACATAACTCAAAAGTCACCAAATTCGCTAGTAACCGCCACCCTTAAAAGTTTGAATGTTAGATGACGATTTTTAGACACCACCACATACTTAGCCAAAAAAATCAGGGGTCACACATAACAATATGAAATGACTTGCAAGTAGCCCTTTAGGAATTTCTAAGTATTTTTAGAAAAATCAAAACCCTAACTGAAACCCGTCAGAAAATTCACTGTTTTGCACACTTATCTTATAAAAATTATTTGACAACCTTCCCGACCACAAAAACTCTTGGGGCTGGATTTTCTGGAAAGAAGACTCAGAGTACTACAATTTAAAAAAATCGCTTCAATATCATTCTTCATCATGGAGAAAATCGCTCGTGAATACAGCCCTAATTCTGCTCAACACTAAATCAAGATTTCATGCAAACCCTAACATGAAATTTGCATGGTTATGCCCCTAAACGCCACTTAAACGCCACTTACTAACCTTTCTAAAAATAACTTTCGTTTCACCAAACCACTTTCTATTTTTAGAAAGTTTCCACAAAAACTTCCAAATTACACCACCTTACCTCATTTCTAAAAAGCTATGCAATCATCATAAACTCTTATCCACTTAATCATCCAACTTTTGACGTTGCATTACATGCAATACGCCAATCCCTTCCTTTATCACTAGACGTGAACAAATGAAATACTCATAATCTAACACAAACATACTCAAAATGAGATTCCCATACCCTCAAAATGAATAAATTCATGCACATACTCTAACTAACGTTAAAAAAACATAAAATCACATCGCAACACACTTATGACCACATATCATGAACTCTTTCGCCATAACTAAAGGTCTAAACTAACCTTCTCAATCCGGTTGTCCACATTGAGTCTGTTCAGCGCTCCTTGTAATCACGTACCTTGATTACTTTGCTCCATTATTAGGATCCATCCTTATGACCCGTATGATTGGATTATTGAGTGAGCATCATCGGATTGCCAATGATTCGTTACAATCAATACATCGTAATAATAAAATATATAATCAGGGTATGATGTACCAAATATACACTTGAGGACAAAGGTAAAAAAAGGAAAATCTTCACAAGTATATATAATATAATACATATATTAACCGGGAAGTATAGATATCCTGGGTTCTTAATTCCCCAACATTTGTGAAATTGAAACACGGTTGATGTCCGGAAACAATGATTTGAATTGGAAAACAAAATTGATTTGAATATCTACTTTTACATTTTAAAATAAGCAAATAAACAATTAAAGCACAGTAAAGCAAATAACGGGAAATCAACACTTTTACTAAAAACAAAAAACGGACCCTAAACGGCAGTTACAACCCTAAATTTCTAAAATTAAACCTAAATTGAAATTTTCCATTAATAAGACTCTAATTGACTAAAAAGTAAGTTTACAAGAAAACCAGAACATAACGGAATTAAAAATGAGCTAGAAACACGAAAAAAAAATGTAAACGCGAAAGAACCCGATCTAAAAAAATAAATTTTGCAATTTTAACCTAACGAGTAGAATTATTTTTCCTAGAAACTTTACGATAAAATAAAAGTTCTAAAAACAGAATTATATATTTTTTGATATTATCTATTTTTTTATGATTTTTTAAAGTTTTTAATAAAAATAAATGTTTAAAATACTAAACTAATTCTAAAAATTCTAAAAAAAATACAGAAAATACTTGACTAAAAGAAGACCAAAGGAAAATAAGCTGATTCCACACTTATTAGAATTAGCTGTGTAATAAGCTTAAAACAGCTTATAAGCTAAAAGGACTAAACGTGTATAAATTTTAAACTATGTAAAACTATAACGAAAAAGACCCCAGGGCGCGATGGTAGTGAGGTGTGTGTTGTGTGCTATAAAAGGGTTGAGGGTGTTGAGGTCGGGGGTTCGAGTCTTGCTCACCCCGATTTTCCCACCTTTCCCACCTTTTTTGAAAAAACTTATAAAAACAAAGTTTTAGAAAAGCTGAAAATAAGCACTTTTAATAAAAGAAGTTTTTTATAAAAAGCCCTAAATAAGCTAGAAAATAGCTAAAAAACAAACAGAACTACTTAACTTTATTTTGGTTTTTTTTAGAAAAATTTATAAACTACAAATTCTAAAATAAGCTAAAAACAGACCAAATAAGCTATAGGCTACTTAATGACTAAGCTAATAAGCTAAACTAAGCTAGAAATAAGCAAAAAGAATAGGCCAAAAGCTAGAAAATCAAAATAAGCTATTGGATGACTTTTAAACCAAACAGGCCTTAGGGACTGTTTTGAGCTAATTTTAAGCACTAAAAATGATCCAATAACAGCTAAGAGTTACACTTTCTAAAGCCCACAGCTATACGCTACTTAGTAATTGCACAACCAACTTTATTTTGAAAAACGATATGCAAAGAAAAATCACTGTACACCCCCAAACTTGGGATCGCAAAGCGGAATAAGGTCCGGGCGTGTCTTCCATGATCAATAGCACAAGAATAAAGAACGACACAAAAGTCCGTTTAAAAATGATACATTGATTTAATTGAAAGATTTAATACAAAAGCATATAGCTTTACTTTTCATTGTTGAATTATTACAAAAGTTGAAATTAACATTTCCCAAAATATGATGCAACTAAACCTTTAAGCGTGCAAATCCAAAATATAACCCCAATGCATCCTTGGCCCCATTGCCTATTGATCTCCTGACAACACTGCTTAAAAACGTCACAAAATGTTGGTGAAGTTCAAGTTTGATAAATCGTAATATGTAGTGACCGCAAAGACTTTTTTTAGTGAGATAATCATACACATGCAAGATCTCAACAAAAATAGATTACATTTACACTAAGCACCATGACCAAGAATCCTCGACGATCTTTCTTGCAATTAAACTAAATATTGCAATTTTCTACCCCAATGATGTTTTACACACCGAAAACAGCCCAAAATTCGACATGCTATAACGTGCGTTTTTGGTGATAGCTAGTCACCCGAACGGGGAGGTCGTTTCCCGGAATAGATCTATTAAATAACATTCGCGCTCACATAATGTAATTCCCAACTACATATATGCAATTGACAGTTCATGATAATGGGCTTAATTGGGTTATCGCTACTTAGGCAAACATGTAATCAATGCAAAATGTTTACTTGCGTCCAATTTGTAAAACAAAGCATGTTTCCACCCCAAATAATTGTAAATCAGTAAAACTTGTAGAAAGTGTGGGGCTATGAACTCACCTTGATTCAGATAATCCAAATACCGCAGATAAAGCGCACGTAAAGATCGGAAATCAACCTAAATTATCATAAGGTCGGATCAGTACCAATACTAACTTTGAATCTAATTTTCTTAGAGTTGTTATATCTACTATCGTTCGTGCTATCATAATTAAAGAGGTCATGACATGACGTTCGAGGAGTTAGGACACTTTAAATCGTAAATCCAACAACTCGTCGAAACGCCATCCGAAGAGGCCTCATTATGAAACTCCCTAGTAATATAGTACTTTGACAACCACATAATATTCTATCTAGCTCAATCACCAACTAATGGTTTTGGAAAAATTGTGTTTAGTAAGTTAAAACGTTTATAATTTCCGTTTTAGTAAAACTGGCGTAACTTTCGCGTTTTAAGCCCGATTCTTGCGTTTCTTATGTCCATCTTTTCGTATTAAGACAAGTTATCATAAATTGACATTTTCCGTATTTTGACCCTCTGGTGAACAGTAACTTTTACTGTTCACAAGAGAGATACACGAACGAAAACCAATATGACTTTTATTAAATCCGTTTTTTGTCGTAAACACCCTAAATGTCGTATTTTATTCGTTATAGCACCGTTTTAACGATTCTTTCGCGGAAGTTTCTCAGTATTTGAAAGTTCTATAATTTTATGAGTTTATAAAATATAACTTTCTTCATGAATAGTAACTTTAATAAAAAAATAGTTTTATAAAATAATTAATTGTTGTAAAACTGCGCGAAATGCATAACTCGTATCGATATTAATTGAAAAAATTACGATTTCTTATCTTTTGGAATCCTAAAAATATGTATTAATTTGTTAAAAATAATTA
This sequence comes from Tanacetum coccineum, assembly GCA_026074375.1. Taxonomy (NCBI): domain Eukaryota; kingdom Viridiplantae; phylum Streptophyta; class Magnoliopsida; order Asterales; family Asteraceae; genus Tanacetum; species Tanacetum coccineum. The sequence goes on from BQNB010027810.1 coordinate 8,179, forward strand.
AAACTTGCTGTTTTTATAAATTTTATAAAAATGTTTTTTATAAAAAATTACTTACGACTTTCCGTATTAACGGATAACTCGTTTTTAACGTAACTTTTTCGTTATTAATACCTTTTACACGTTCTTTACTTTTTTCGGAATCGTCTTGAAATGTATTATCTTATAAAAAAATATAAAATAAATATAATTTTCAGAGGCACTTTGGGACAGAATGTTATAACTTACCATTCGTTAAGTTCTTATTTGGCTTTGTTTTTTATATTTACCACTTTATACTTTTTACTACAATCTTATAACTTTATATATAACATATATCAGATGTAATATTATGTCCATAATCCATCAAAGTCCATTTTGTCCCAAGAATCATCAAGATCACAAGTTAATATCTTTTCCATGAAATCATAAACGTTCTTACTTACCTTTTAATTACAAGTTTACATATGAAACTTTTTATACTAAACAAGATTGTACATAGACTTATATAATCCTTTATTTCATGTAATTTACCAATATCATAATATGTGAAAAAGTGTACAAAATCATAATCACAAGAAAAATTATATTTTTCATGTTCAAAAGTATTCCTAATGGTGATTTCACTAAATAGCATATCATATTAAAAACTCATAACATGAAAGCATAAAGGTTTAAAATAGACCTTATGAATGTGATATATGATGAAAACAAATACTAAACCCGTGTTTAGCCTTAAAACCAAAGCTTGCACTTAAGAAACCCTAGTTTTCTCAAGAAAACCCTAATCTTGCTTTTACTTGATTAATACTTGAAAAAGGTTAGCCAATGCTTGGAAAAGCTTAGCCAATACTTGGAAATACCTTAGAATACCTTAGAATGGATGTGTATAGAAGTGTATGGGTTGTATAAAAATTGATATGGGTTTGTGTGGGTGTGTGCTTGGTGCCGTAGCATATAGAGAGGGAAAAGGAGGTTATGTTTGATTTTTACAAAGTGTTAAAGCATGTATGAGCTATATCTCTTATGTATACATGTATATAAAGAGTAAATCTAGTCAAGGAGACAAAGCATGGTCTAAGTGATGGTCTTTGGTCTTAGGGATGGCCATAGGTATGGTTCTTAGTCAAAGTAAGCTAGGTATGGTGTGCATTAAAGAAGTATGGTGTCCTTTTTGACCAAAGTGAAGAGTTTACTATATATAACTTGAATAAATGGCTAAAATTTCGGTATACACAAGATATACATGATATATTTTGCAACTTTTATGTATTGGGTATAAAAGTGGGTATTTGTTGAAGCGTAGAAAAGTTTTTGTGGTTCCGGGAGTGCCTAAACGCAATTTATCGCGAAACGTATACACTTTACGTATCCGATAAAAATAAAATGAACAAAGTTAATAATTATCCTCAAAATAATTATATAACCCTTGCTTGATGTAAACATTTAATTGTTTGATGCCCGTTTACATTGAACGCTAATTTTTGGCGTACGCGATTTAACCTAACGTTTACAATTTTAAGCAAATGCGTACAATACAAAAGATACATTGTGAATTTATTGATGTCGTCAATGACTTGAAAACACAGGGTGTTATAGACTTCCCCCGTTAAACGAGCCTTGTCCTCAAGGCTTACGATGCAGCACTTGACGACGATGCGGTCTCGGTGAAGAGGTGTGGATATTTCTTCTTGAATTGGTCTTCACGCTCCCACGTGAACTCAGGACCTCTCTTAGAGTTCCATCGAACTTTGACTAATGGAATCCGACTTCGCTTCAACCGTTTAACTTCACGGCCCACTATTTCTAATGGTTCCTCAACAAAATGAAGCTTGTCATCAAGATGAAGTCCATCCAACGGAACGGCTAATGGTTCGTCGGCATGACACTTTTTCAGATTAGATACATGAAACGTATTATGAACTCTGCTCAACTCTTCTGGAAGTTCAAGCTTGTAAGCAACTTCTCCAACTCTTTCTATCACCTTAAAAGGTCCAACATACCTAGGGTTCAACTTCCCCCGTTTGCCAAAACGTACGACCCCTTTCCAAGGCGAGACTTTAAGCATAACCTTATCCCCGACTTGGAATTCCATTGGTTTACGCTTCAAGTCAGCGTAACTCTTCTGTCGATCACGAGCGGCTTGCATCCTTTGCTTGATCTGGATGATTTTCTCAGTGGTCTCTTGAATTAGTTCTGGACCGAGTATTTGAGCTTCTCCAACTTCAGTCCAACAAACAGGTGAACGACACTTTCGACCATAAAGTGCTTCGAATGGTGCGGCCTTGATACTAGCGTCCTAGTTCTCTAGGACTTCATCCATCTCCTGATACCATCTGTTACACCCCCAAAAATGGGTCGCAGCGGAATGGTAACATTGGGGTGCTACTTCAGGGCACAAAACACAAGTCACGGAAAACGACCTCAAAAGAGACGTTTAAAGATAAATTTCACATTTGATATATTAAAATACAGAAGTTACAAAAGGACCCATTTATATAATTGCACAAAAAAAAAACATTTGGTCAAATGGGTACTCAACCATTAAGCCTTCAAAATCTATATATAATCTAGCACGACTATCGAATGCTCCCAATGCTCCACTAGCAAAATAGTAACCTGAAAATACATGCTAAAACGTCAACAATAATGTTGGTGAATTCATAGGTTTGAGTAAAAAGCAGTATTGAAATAATTTAAGAAATATTTCAGAAGAAAAATAGCGTTACGGCATTTCAAAGTGTTATTTCCGAAATCCAAGAAGTGATTTAATAAATCTAGAAATGTTCAGTAGTGGACCACAAGATCGAAGTAATAGTAGACTATGAAACACATTCAATAGTCTAAAATAGGTATTATTGCCCTAAGCTCATGACACCGAACCTTAACGTAATAAACTGTAATCAAACCAATACTTGAGGTTTGTGCCCCAACATGGATACAATGTTAACAAAAACATCCTACCGAATTTTCTCAAAAAGATTTGCCAAACATCCTACAATTTTCCTTCAAATGTTAAATGCCGTCAATGGTCAACTAAAACACAGCCTAGACGGGATGGTCAGTCCCGATAGATTTATCCATAACACTACGTATCACCCAGCAGTAATTAACGGTTCATGATATAAGGGGACTTGTGGCATAAGGGTAACTTAGGCACTAATGTAATCAGGAAATAGCAACAGTTTTGAAAAACACTTGTGTCCGTATTAAAACAAGCAATGTAATTTAGAAATTCACGATTTCAAATATAGGTATTCACGATCTCAAATCATGTAGTAAACAAATCAAGCTTTAGTAAAAATAATCATGTAAGCTTACGTAGTAAAACAATAAGTTCACTTGTAAAACGAGCATGTATTCCCCCTCGCGGTTATAAAATATTGAAAAAGATTGAAATGCGAGACATGAACTCACCTCGAGTGAATGGTAATCAACAAGTATTCAAAATATAAAATGCGTCACAAGGAATCCGAATGCGAACCAATTCCAATATAGGTCTTAATAAGTACCAGAGTACTTGAATATAAGGCTTATAGGTGTTAGAATCGTACTATCGTTCCGCGCTATCATAATTTAAAGGTGCAGACATGACGTCGAGGAGTTAGGACACTTTATATCGTAAATCACAACAACTCGTCGATAACGCCAAACCGAAGATCCTCATTATGAAACTCCCTAGTAAAATATACTACTTTGATAACTAATACAACGATGATTCTATAACTACAACACCGTCTACTCGTTTGCGAAATAATTTATAAATTGCATTTGCTAAATATTATTCGTGTAGTTGAACTCGTAAAATCGATAATAATCAAATGTCTTTGTAGAATAATATTTATAAAGTTTAAGACATGTATAAATATTATGTAAGTGATTCTAAAATGTTTCGTAAAAATTTATATTAAAAACCGAACCCAACAACTATTTCACCTCAGGAAATAGTGCCAACAAGTTAGAAAATAATGCGTAACTTGCTCGTTTTAAAGCCCGTTTCTTAACGTTTCTTAGTCCACATTTATCGTATTAAGGGTCCGGTTATCAAAATATAAATAAACATTTTTAAAAAATTTTAGATTTTTCTATGAATATGATTACTGTTCATAACAGATATTACTTATTTTTATTAGTTTTTTGTTATCCGTAAACTCGTAACGCGTATTTTAATTCGTTTATTAGCTCCGTTTTTAACGATTCTTTCGAGTACGATCTCTAATAATAAGTCCCTATCATATTTTGATGTTATAGAAAATATCACTTTTCTGTAATGATTAGTAAATAAAAATAGTTTATAAAGTAGTTCTCCGTCGTAAACTCGTAAACTAACGTATCTTTTCGTCAATAAATCGGTTTTTTCGATTTCTTAGCATTTGGAATCGTAGCACCAAACCCGCAACGAACATGAGCGTATTATTTTTTATGTAATGTCAAACCCACTGTATGAAGTCGAAATCAAATCCCCCTTTTATTATCCTAGGTGTTCATTTATAAAGATTTGTTTTATTAAACTTTATAAACCCAATTTTATACATAATCATGTTTATTACTTTAAACAACATGTCACCATATTTATAATCCATTTTTTCCGATATATAAAACAAATGAATAAGAAAAAGTGCTTAAGATTCATGAGACATTATAAAAACACCTTTTACCATATTCAAAAGCCTAAGTTGTGATTTAGCTAAAGAACAGTAAACAAATAAAAATGATGAAAGTCAAGCATGAAGGTTTTTAGATAACCTTATTATGATGTAAGATGATGAACCAAAGTATCTAAACCCTTGTTTAGATATAAAACCCTAGTTTCACTTTTCTTGATTAATACTTGAAAAATGCTTAGCCAATACTTGGAAATACCTTAGAATAACTTAGGGATGGATGTGTATAAGTGTGTTAATGGGTTGAATAAAATATTTGTATGGTTTATGTGGGTGCTTGTTTATGCCGTGAACAAATAGAGAGCCAAAGGGAGTGAATTTGTGATTTTTACCAATGTTAAAGCAAGGTATGAATAACTTAGCTAGTAATGCATGTATATAAGAAGTAAAACTAGTCAAGGGAACATTCAAAGGAACATGGTATGGTCTAGGGGATGGTTCATGGTCAAAGAAACAAAGCATGGTGGTAATAAAGAGGTATGGTGTTCTTAATGAATTGCAGGTGTTCATATTGACAACATGAGAAGAGTTTTTGATATATTTCCTTGTACCCATGGCAAGAATTTAGCATATAATAAATACATGATAGTATTTTGCAACTTTTATGTATTGGGTATAAAAGTGGAGTATATGTTGAAGCGTAAATAGTTTTTGGTGGTTCCGGAGTGCCTAAAAACGAAATTTATCGCAAACGTTAACAGCTTTACTATCCCGATAAAAAATAAAATGAACAAAGTTAATAATTATCCTCAAAATAATTATATAACCCTTGCTTGATGTAAACATTTAATTGTTCGGTGTCCGTTTACGCTAAACGATAATTTTTAACTTACGCGATTTAACTATTAAAAATAAAAGTAAACGCGTACGAGAAAGAGAAAAAAAAAATTAAATAATTAGTAAAATAGATGACGTCGCTCATTGATCAAAAATACGGATTGTTACACCTAAGCCATTAATCACTTAATTCTGTATAAACATTGTTTATTATCGACCTTGATTTCACTTTTATTGTACAAACTCGATAAAACACAAACTCGGTAATCCTAAATATTACCGAGTTTAAACTTGATAATGCAACATCATCTATTATCTGAATCACAAGTCATACCCACTTACGTTTGAGATAGAAAAATAGTTGTGATCGTTGTAATGAACTCGAAAGACTTTCGTTGTTTTTCCACTCAAACTCGATAAATTGACTCGGTAAAAAGAAAAATGAAAATGAAAAATCTTTCTACTTTTATAGCCACCGAAAAAGTTTCAGAAATTACACTTTCAGTCCCTTTAGTTTAACATCTGAATTTCATCATTGGATTTCAAAAAACTCCCCCTCGAGTAATGAGGTTATTTCAAAATTTGTTCACCATTATCAAAAACTCCCCCTTAGAATGAAATCTTACTAAACTCTTAGTCCAAAAATGAAGAAGGTTGAGTTAAAAATAAAAATCTCCTTAAAATGGCGTCATTTTTCATTTCATTTATTTTGAGATATCATAGTTTTTATTTATTTTTCAAAATTATGTATACTGATTGAGAAATTTTAAGTTTAATTTTTTAAATATGAAAAATGTGACAAGCTTTGTATTTTTGATATTTTTTGTATTTTGTAATTTTTCTTTTGTTTTGAAAATATATTTACATCGTTTTTGATGAGTTCTTTTTATTAAAAAGATAACTTTGTCAGGCTTTCCAACTGTATTGGAGTCATACATCTCATACCAATGCGATGGACTAGATACTCAAAGCATTAGATCCTCAAGTTGGTATTCTGTCCCGACAAAGTAAATTTCTACAATACCATTCTCAACATGTTCCTTAATAAAATAATACCAGATGTCTATGTGTTTTGTCTTTGAATGTTGGACTGGGTTGCAAGAGATAGCAATGGCACTCTTGGAATCACGGAATCACAGTACATCGGAATCCAATTGTAATTGTATCCATAGTCAAGCAGTTGAGTGCGCATCCAAATAACTAGTGCCACAGCAATAAATGCAGACAAAGAAACATATCCAGCCATCAGTAATAGACATCTGTAGTACAATCTTGTTTTCTTTGAACTCCAACTCCCGGAGTTACCACCTAGAAATTGCAATCCTCCTGATGTGCTTTTACAATCATCTTTACATCCTGCATGGTCCACGTCTGAATAGGCAATTAGTTCAAATCCGGAATCCTTCAGATACCTTAGGCCCATATTATAGGACTGTCTCAGGTACCGAAAGATCCGTTTAACCTCTTTGAGGTGTTTGACCGTAAGACGTGCTTGATAACGAGCACATGCAAAAGTAGCAAAAGCAATGTCTAGACGACTGGTTGTTAGGTACATAAGCCCTCATATCATACGACGATAAGTCATTTGATCAGTAGGAGTGCTTTGTAAATCAGCATCCAGCCTCTCAATTGCCATAGTTACCATTAGATACACATTCATCTAGACCGCATTTTCTTTAACAACTCTATTGCATATTGTGACTGACTTAGGAATAATGCCACGGAAGATGATGAACTTGAAGTTAAGAAAGAACTTTAGTTACCACCCATCATCGACATTTCAAAATTAATTTTCATTAGGTTTGCAAAACGTTTTGAAAAATATGGATTTGTTGAACCAAAAATGATGTCGTCAACATATACTTGAACATGTCGTGTGAACAAAATTGGGTCAATAATACCTTTAGTGAAACCATGTTCAAATAGAAAAGAAGACAATTTGTCATACCATGCACGAGGATCTGCTTTAAACCCCCGTACTAAAAAAATAGGAAGGGAGGCCTTTTTTCAACCTGTAGACGTAATCTGGGAATCTGGATCAATAAACCCATTAGGGTGACTGACAATAAACTTCTTCATTCAAAGGACCATTGAGAAAAGCAGTTTTAAAAAAACATCCATTTGAAAGATGTGAATATTCTATATGAGCAGCATAAGCAATAAACATCCGAACAGCCTCAAGACGAGCAATAGGAGCAAATGACTCTTCAAAATCAACGCCTTCTTCCTGCTTGTATCCTTTAGCCACAAGATAAGTTTTGTTTCGAACTACAATATTTTCAGCATCACACTTGTTCTTCCAGAGCCATTTGAGAGCAATAACATTCTTTCCTTCTGGTCGTGGAACGAGTTCCCAAACTTGAAGTCTCTCAAATTGATTCATACTCATCTTGCCTGGAACTCAATCCAACTGTGGGCTGCCATAGCTTCTATTGATATGCTTTGGTTTCATGTGTAAACGGTTAATGCATAAATGCATACCTCAGATCTGTGTGTAGCCCGTTGGGCGAGTCTTGACAGGTTTGGATGGTCACTAATATACTTGGTCTAGAGGATGATCTTTTCCAAATGTATGTTAGAATGTGGTTGGTACTTGAGTGGAATTCTGCCACATTTGATGGTTCTAGAGCCGTTGTAGATGACTCAATTTCCTCACGACTTGGAGGATTATATGAAACAAATTATGAATTGCCATCAAAATGAGCAGAATCTTCTTGATTAAATTCATCAGCATTTGTCAAAGAGATTAGAGAGGTTTGTTCATCAGATGTAGTCACAATGGGAGGAGCCTCATGTTCGTCAACAATAATTGAAGATGTAGAAGGTGAGTTCTTTCATGAATTTTGCGTCCGTGGTACCGGCATTGATGGGTGTATCAAAATAGTCTTCCTCAAAATACTCCTCAAACATTGGACCGAACAAATTATCCCAAATCATCTTTTGATGGAGTATATACTCTTCCGCAATGATTTATGATTTATGAATCTTGAAGCTCGGTTTCTAAACAATCATGTTTTAGAAGCTATAGCTTGTAGCTCGTCCAACTTGACATTATGGTTTCCATGATCTTTTTAGTGCGTCTAATATAATTCGAAACCCTCTTGAAGTTCCGAAACCCAATAAAGACCCCAATGTCCCTGCTTTTGGTTTTTAATTTTCCAGATTGTCTCAGTCATTTGTTGGATAACACAGGAAACCAAACACATGAAAAGATCAACATTCGGTCTTTCTTCTGCTCTAATAACTCATAAGTGTTTTGTTATGTCGTGTACGAATGATTGACCGAATTGAAATAAAACCATGTGGTAGCCACTGCATCAGCCCAAAGAAATTTAGTAAGCGAGAAAAGATAAGCATACGTTCGAGCACTTCAACAAGAGTATTCTATTACTCTTTCAAACTACTCCATTTTGTTGAGGCATTCATTCTAGCAGTTGAAAATTGTTGCATATGCCAAACATTTTCATAATGAGCTTTAAGAGTTGCAATTTTTGAATTCAGTAACATTGTCTGTACAATCTGTGCAAACTTGGCTTTATAATCAGTTTGAGCTTGAGCAATAAACTTCTTTAAATCTCTGGAGTTCATCCTTTTGAAATGAAGAAAGTAAACCCATGTATATCGAGAATAATTATCCATGATCACAAGAATATACTTCTTTCCATTGATCAAAGCTACCCGCATTGGACCGCTAAACCATATGAAGGGTAAAGTCCTGATTGGATGATCGCTTGATTAGTTAAGTGATGAGAAGCTTTACTTGCTTTTGCCTTTCACAAGCAGAACAAAGGTGAATCTTTCATATTTAAACTAGTTGAAAGAACCAACAACCAGTCAAAGTCTGGTAAGATTGTTTATGGTGCCAAAATTAAGATGTGAAAGTCTGTGGTGCCATAACCATGACTTTGTCGAAGTTGCCTTAGACATTAGACAAACGGGTGAAGAAGCAGCCATGTCAGAAATGAAGATAATATATAAATTTAATTCATGATCGCCTATAAGCAAATCATCTCTTCTAGATTACGCCCGTCACCTGTCTATAGAACGAAAAGCCACTCTAAACCCGCACATCACAAAATTGTCCAACGCTAAAGAGAATTTATGTCCAAGGCCTTCAACATATATACATACAAATATGATATAAGCCATGGTAAATAATCACCATAGCCCTGTGATTGCTGCAAAATTATCATTTCCAAAGTGAACAGTGCCCATGAATTTCTCAATGAAATTTTTCAGCAGTGATCGATCACCCGTCATATGCTTTGAACAACCACTATCAATAATCCACAGAACAATCTGAACTACCTGCAACACAAGAAGAAACAACACATGGACAAGTGGGCAATTTGACTACCCATTTTTTTAAAGCGCGGAGACCGATTGTTTACTCAAGGAACGGCTATTTTGACCATTTGGGTTTGTGTAACAAGAGACCAAACCACATTTGTTTTGATTCGAACAATTTTTGCCAGATGTGACTAGTCGAATCTTGTTTCTGCATGTATGTACCCTTATAGACTTATCTCGTACATTTCTCTCTTTTACTAAAACCTTATCGATAACTTTGATTCTTCCAAACGATCAAACTTAGGTTTGAGACGACATAAAGAGTAATCTAAAGACTTAAAGTGTCGACTCCTTAGAAAACCAGTCTTGCGAATTACAAAAGTAGTAACATAAAATTTGGTGTGTCTAGATTTATGGATAAGGGTCTAACGAACATTCCAAACGCACATTCAATTTAAATAATTTTGCAAGACAAGTATCATGACATGGAATAAGCACATTATGCATACAAGACACGCATAAACAAAGTTTTCGCTTAAGGAGCGTTTGCAACAACAATATCAATTACATTCCTCTTAGTTGAGATAAACAAACAGTTTTAGGATGTGATATCTTTTTCTTATTTTTCCTAACATAAACTGCTACTTTCTTTGCTGGCTTCTTAGAGTTAGTTAAGACACTATCCTTGACATGTGAATCTCTATTCATTGATCTTCTAACACTAGATGCCGCATTCATTCCTGTAGAAGATAAATCATGCTTAGCCCCCTTGTTTGTGATTCATGTGTTATTGACCACTTTGTACATTCAGGTGCTTATGACATTCATTTGAATTTACCCCTCTGTTTTTGGTAGGGAATCTGTAAAAGTGACTGGTTTTGACATGACATGGTTTTCTTTTGATTTTTGAACATTCGTTTTCTTTTGAATAACATGTTTGTGTAATGGTGTGACACAAAGAAGAGGTTGAGAACCATTTGTCCTATGTCAAACTAGTATTACAGACTACCTTTTTCAACAATTGTCAGTCTAGTTTTTTTAACTCAGATATGTAATCAAAGATTCAGATTCCTCAGACACCATAGCACCATATGCAAATGTTCCTCAGAAACATGAGCATTAATTCGTTCATTTCTGTTTGAATTTGAAGATCGTGTCTTTTTGATTGATTTCAAAAGCTTTGATATTCGAATTTGACACTGTCCTTCTATTTATCAAAGATTGCACCGTAAAAACCAAAGACGACATTCTCATCTTCAAGTTTTCTCCATTTAGAAATCCAAGAATAATCAAGAGGATTGTTTTTAGTTCTGAAAAACTTGAATCCCATTTTATGTTTTCTTTTCGTGTTGTTAACTTTAATTCAAAATCAACACTTGCTTTTCACAAACCTTTGAACATTTTTTCAAGACTTTTTATCTTGCTTAGCAAACCCTCTTAATCTCGGATGGATTTCTTTTTAAGTTGTTCAATTTCAGCATGGAGTGAATTGTCTACACATTCAAGATTTAACAACACACTTAATTCAACTTCATGCTTTAGGGATACTTCCAAAAGTTGATGTTTTAAAAAATCATTTTGCTTCTCTTGTTCACAAAGTTTACTCTCTGTAGACTCAAAAACATCTTTCATCTCTTTTATATCCCTCTGAAATAGTGTCTTAAAGAATTCAAAATAGAACTGCAACTCGTTTACAATTGGTTTGAGTTGATCTTGACAAAAATCATTGAGTTGTATTTCTTCAGGTGATGTATAAAAAATGCTTGCTCTTTTACAGTTCTTTTGAATTAATTCAGACAACTTTTGAAAACTATTTTTTATTTTATCTAATTCAATGATCAAAGGTGACTCACTTGGCATGGATGTTAGAATAGAAGGAGTTGCATTTGAATTCTTGTCAGAAGGAATAAAAGAAGATGAAAAATATTTTTGCTTAGCAGAAAGCCCTTTTTGAGGAACAAAGTCTTTATAGAGATCATTTATTTGTGCATAATCAATTGTCCAACAATTCTGTTTATTTGCAACAACAATTGGATCATTCATTTTTTTGTACACTTTTTGTTGACTTTTGGAAGCATCATCAAGAGTGTCCTCAGTATCTCTAACATTCAAAGAAATCTCTGAATTACCTAAACTAGAGGCAAGATATAACTTTGGACATTGAGAAATTGCTTGCTTGAGTGTATAAGGATTCGGATACCCCAAACCATGTTTTAATTGCTGATCATACACAGACAATGGCTTTGGTCCAAGCATAAACATTCCTTGTAATGAATTGCCAAGTTTCAAAATTAAATCAACATTCTTTTTCAGTTTGGCCTCAAGATCTAGAATAGTGTCATGATATCTATCCTCATTTTCACTCATTTGCCTTTTTAAAATTGAACGAGTCTTTTGAAGTTCCTAATTTTACCGTTTATAATCTTTGACATCTAAATCTAATTTATTTCGTTGTTTTTCTAGATCTCGAATGATATCTCGATCACGAACAAATTGAGACTGGGCTTGTTGACTAAAATGTTTTGCTCGTTTATCAGCCTCAAGAAATTCGTTGAGATAATTATTATCCGCGTTTATGTTTTCCAAAACCCGAACCCTTTCCTTATACAACTCAAGCTGACTAGTCAAATTCGTGTTTTGTTTTTGAACTTTTTGAGCAAATATTTGTTGTTTTTCAGCTTCCTGATATGAATTTCTAGCTAATTGCTCTAACACACATAGATCCGGAACATGTGTATCTTTTTTAATACTGCCACTATTAACATTCCCATTGGGTGAATCAAATATAATATCACTATCAATTTGATCATCACCAATGGTACTGTTAATAATTTTAGTATGAGTTGGATACATTTGTTCTTCATTTTCATTGTTGGATGAAGATTGTACCTCACTTATAAATGCAGAATCATAGCTTGGCCCAGCATCAGAAGTATTATCAGCTGGTTGAATTCTGGCCATTAAGCATATGTTTGCACTGAGTTCTTCAATTTCTTCCATCCTTGAAGCATCAGCAAAGAGAAAATCATTCTGCTCATCGGTAAGAATTACTCCAGCTTCATCCTGTTTTGCCAGCAACATTTGTTCCATGAAGTATTTCGAGTCCCGAACTCTTGGCTTTGGACAATTCCTAGCATAATGTCCTTTTCCACTACAGTTGTAGCATTGAACAGTTGAAGTGTTTCCTGAAGACGAGGTTCGAAGAGTCCTTTGAACATTTCCGGTCTCATTTGGAGCATTCGATCCCTCTACGATTTCCTCCTGAACATAAGCTCGTCTATTATTTCTTCCAGCATTACCAGAGTTCCTGCTTTGAATATTCACCCTGTCTCCTTGAATGATTGCTTGGTTTTTGGTATTGGATGAAGTGCGAAGACGATTATTGGCTGGATTAGAAAAATTTTGAGTAATGGCTCGAGCAAGTAACAACATTGCAGATGCTAAAGGATCTCCAGAATTGGTATGAACATCATCCTGCTGGTACTCATCGTCATAATCAACCACATCCGTAGGATGTGTCACATAATAAAAAGATATGTTTCTGGAAGATGAACCCGTGTGTGCTACGAGAGCCAAAGGATTATGAGATTTTTCTAACTTCTTTGCTCTTGAGACACTAACCAGTTTCTCGAATTGCTGAAGATAATAAAAAAGATCATTAAACGTATCCACTGTCAAACGTTTAGCAAGGCGAACTTGGGTGACATATTTGAACCATTCCGGTTGCAAGCTATTCAGAAACTTTGTGTTAATTGTGACAATTGGAAAATGCATGTCATTTCTTTCGAAATCATTCATTAACTGAGCAAAACGATTGTAGACAGAAACAAGTGCTTCTCTTAGTTCAGCAACAAACTGATCAAATTCGTTTGTAAAACGAGTTTCTCTATTAACTTTTTTTTGTATAGTTCCCCTCATCAGACGTTCAACTCGTTTCCACATGTCCTTGGCCGAAGTGTAAGCATCCACATAATTATAAATATCATTTGGAATAGAAAGAAGAATCAGATTCATAAGCTCCATTTTAGCATCATAATGCAATAACGCATCTCCTTGTAAATCTTTAGCAGTTTGCAATTTCGGAACTGTTAAATTGTTAGGAATGACCTGTTGGGAATTATATTTTGAGTTGATAAGACAAAACACGAATGAAACAAGATGGAAACATGAAGGACTAAAGTTGTAGTCAAAGAATACTACAAAAGATAAGAATTGAAATATTTGGTCAAAGATAATGATTGAATAACTAATTGATTTTATCATTATTATCATTATTAGTTTCCTTGTAAGCCTAGGACCCCTTATGCTATAAAAGGAGGTCCAGACATTTAGAAAAAATACAATGATAGAAAAAAGATGTAAACACAGTAAAGGTGTGTGTGTGTGTGTGTCTAGGCGTCAAGTCCTCTAATGGACGCCTAGGTTTTGTTTATTTTAGCCTCAAGAATCTATGATTCCTGTTACTAGTTAGAGTAATCGTTCTAGAATTGATCATCTAGAATTGGGGCTATGTAGAACGTTTGGTTATTAATGAAGAACACCTTGTTGAATATCTTTGTTCTTATTACACTTTGTTTTTATAACTTATGAACATTGATATTATCCTAGATAATGGTCTAAACAACCTGAGCTTAAACGATCTAACAATCTTTAGGTTTCCACATGAACATTTCAAACTGATATGGACCTTCATTAAGCGCTTTCTTAAGCCACTTTTGGTTTTCCCTCTTTTGATTTATATATCGTCTAAATCTACTTGCCCACGGTATATAACTACCCCTTTCAAGCATGGGAGGCCTAGTCTCAGAACCGGCATCAACAAGGGATTGTTGATATGTTTTGGATGTTGACATTTCTTATGATTCAAAGATTGGATCTTTGTAGACGAAAATGAGTGATATTTGTGAGAAGATTTCCAAACTCGGTATCAATTGTTAAATTCGGACAACACTATTCTCAGATAACAAAGAGTCTGAAACTCGGTACCCTTCTCGGACAGAACTAAATTCGGAAAAACAACTAACAAACTCGGTATTCTAAAAACCGTTTTGAACTCGGAAATACTCTTAATCCAAAAATCAATTACATCAAACTCGATAGAACCGAATTTTGAAAAATTTGAAGACTATGAATTATCAATTACCATAAACTCGATAAAACCGAAATTTATGATGACTGGATAATCCAAAAACACATATATCATCAAATTCGAGAAAACCGAATTTAATTTCCGAGTTTTAGAAATTGAAGAATTTGTTTTTCAAAATCCCAATTCATGACAAAATTGTAAAATTGTGGTATTTTAACACCTTGTAAGCTTATTTCCGAAAGTAAAATCACTAAGTCCTTAGTCACACTTTTCGATAAAACTGAAAATGTAAAAACGTATAAAACTCGATTTTTAACCGAGTTTATCAATAACCTCCTAATATACGATTTTTGATAGAACCGAAAATGTGTATATATCTATTACAATGCTTTTCGATCAAAAGTAAACTAATATTAAATGATCCGAGAATCTAAAAACCACTTCCGAGAATGCAGAAACACTTTCGATAACGATAGAAGGCTACCGAAAATGCAAACTTCACAAGAATATGATTCATCAAATCCAGTAAAACACTTGAAGTACTCGAAATTGCTGCCAACAAACAAATCGAAAGCTCAAACACCTCAACCAAATTCACCGAATATCATTTCGAGGTTCTTAAACGTGTAAAAAACTCACAAATCGACTCACTCTAATTCTCAAATGGTGAATGATACCACTTGATAGGTCTTGTTTATCTTGAATCATACATATTGTTCATGAAAGCTTAGAGAGAAGAGTAGAGGAGGGCAAGTATTCAAAATTCAAAATGTTATTAAAATAGAGGGAAAGGGAAAAGGAGAGAATAGTCTTGAAATGTCTCCTTGATGATCAAAATTCTCATTCAGGTTCTTTGTAAGGTGTAAATAGTTCGTTCGTAGAACTCCTTGTCATGCACTACCTGAAACAAGGGATAAACAAGCAGTAGGATTTGCTCTGAAGAAAGATAAAAAAAATTAGCACGAAAAATCAAATAGGAAAACCAAGATTTCAGCTTCTGTTCCAGATAATCGATACGTCATATCCAATGGAAGTGGATACATCGTATTAATCAGTTTGAGTGAATATGTTGTATTAGACAGAGAACTGGATACACCGTATCCGATGGAAGTGGATACGCCGTCTTCAGCTATTGACCAGAACAGTGTATCAAGAAAAACAATTAAATACGCAAACAATTAAACACACATAAATATACAAGCAAATAATTAAAGATAAATATAAAAATATTACAGAATATACAAGAATATACACTAATCTAAATTGCAATAATCCTAATGGTTAGATCTAATCTAATGTTAAAAACCAAAATATCAAATAAAAATCAAGATTAATTTTCACTCCCCGGCAACGGCGCCAAAAACTTGATGTGTCGTTGTGTGGTGTATATTTTATTAATTCAAGTTTTAAATTTATATTTTGCTGACTAAACCAAAAACAACACTTTAACGGGCAGTGTACCCGATCGGTAGTAGTTTCGTGGTAAGTAGGGTGTCGAACACTTGAAGCGAGGTTAAATCTATCAATTTAATTAATATCTTGGTTATCTAATCTATGTTAATTCTACTCTATTCTAAACCTATGTCAGTCCTAGTTCCTAATTCTAACGGGAAAAAGGGGTTTTCAGCCTGAGAGACTGGCACGGTTTGGTTGGTGACTACAATCAATTCAAGGCACTTTTACCCACGCGAGCTAATTAACAAAAGATAAAAGAGCGGTCAAGCCAAATATAAGAAAATTGTATTAACCATTATTAATCCGATTAGAAAGTTGGTTTGTTTATTAAGTGCAATGATTTCTTCTCTCGAGGTGGCATATCATTCTTAAGACTTAGGCGTTACATCATCCTAAGACCTAGACACATTAATTCTGTCACAATTAAAGCATCCGCATAAAGCATCCTTATTTGCTGATTATAATCTATCTTAGGGATTAAAGCAATGGTGATCTTGTTAAACCCTAGCTCATAGAGACTTTACCCACTTACCGCTTAATGGCAATTTATACACTAGTAGTCCACTTGTCCAACTATCCAATGGAATCAGAACGTTACTTGTTGAATTATCTAGGTCACCTGCTAGTCAACACGATCAATAAACCATTGGCAATATCCAATTAACTAGTTAAGCCCGAAGCGTATCCTAGACACAGACTTAGAAGGACAATATTTGTGTAACTATTATTCTAGATGTATGAATTACTATATGGAGAGCTATCACAGACTCTAGATCTACTTGGTCCGTATCACTAGATCCAGTTGAATGATAGGTCACATACAAAAGCGCGTAAACAAGTATAAATTGATAAACATAAACAAGCATACAACGATAAATCAAGAAATCGAGATAAACAAATACCAAACCTTCAGATCTTTATAATAATGGCTAATACCCGAAGGTATTATCCTTCAAACGTCATAATAAATACAAGAGTAATTATTTAGCCAATGTAAACTAACTGAGTTAACGAATGATACCAAAAACTGAACGATTACTAAAGTATACCGAATTACACGTTGTCTCCTATGGAATTGATAACGTTGCTCGACCTCTTCTGCACTTTTTCTCTTTTGAAAATCAACTTTTATGGTTTAGGGATTGAGAATATGATTTAGCACACTCAAAACTCGTTTTTGAGTTTTGTATTTATAGGGTCTGGAAGTCGGTTCGATATGGCGTATCCAAAGAGTTGAAAACGGCGTATTGGGGATTTCTTGGAGTAGGGACCATGCTTGATATCTTCCAGAATATTATATTCATTCCATATCTTATAGGGTATGGAGTTTCTATGGAATACGCGTCGTATTGAGCTTTATTCTTCTGTGGTCCTTTGGTGAGTGCAGGAGGATAGCAGTATCTTCTTGATGGATATGGCGTATTGGTCTTCAGAATAGTAATCTTCAAAATATCCTTCATTTAAGCTCTAGACATGTCGCTTATGCTATCCTTTCACTATTACTCCTAATTACCTGTACATTCTTAATATAACGATTAAGTAACAATTCTTTGCAATAACTATACAAAATGGGTTAATAACATGGGATAAATGATGCTATAAAATAAACGTTACTTGATGTCATCAGTATAGTATGAATTAAGCCTAATAAGCTTGTTATTCATGCTATACGTCATCAAGACCCCCCAGTCTAGTTCATTTGTTAAGTGCGGCGCTGCTTGCTTGTACGTAACAAAAAATTTGTTATACGACTAAGGTTCATGACACTCTGCTTTCTTCACGCGGCATCTTTTTTCTGTGAGTTTAGTTTGGTATGTTTAGGTGTTGAAAAGTGTTGAGACGTTGACTCTTTGACTTTTCGTTTTATGGTTTTACTGTGTGGGATCTGCCTAAGACATCATTTTTACTTTCATTTTATTATTAATTTGGTTATGGTGAACGCGGTATATCTTTGATTAATTTGAATTAAATAACATGGGTATAAATTACTTGACTAAGTTTTCATGTTTCTTTTTTTCTACTACTATGCATTGTTAAAAATTTTTAAGCTTTTTAATGTTTCTCTGCTTGTTGCTTATTTCAAAGAAGAACTTTAGCTTTTAGGTTAGGCCTCTAGATCCTGCTTATTTTTGTAAAATGATTAGTGTTATATATATTAAGTCTGTTTTATCAAAAGGGTCTTGATTACATTTATAAACTTTTCATATTCTGATGAAGTTCTCGCAATTGCCTAGCCTAATCAACATTACATGACTAATGTATGGAAAAGATAGAAGCTTCTAGGTTCTCTTGGTATGCCACGATAGATGCTCTTTCATTTTCTTGTAACGTGCTAGATATTATCATATCTCTATCAAACTTCTAGTTATTGCAGCGGCCAAGGCTCTCCTTTGAGATCTTGTGCGCGTTCTTGGTATTACGCCACGGTTGGGTTTTATTCCACTGTTTATACGTAAAATTCTAGAATAAAGGGTGGATGTCCTTTAGTAAGGGTCAAAATAGTGACGCCCGTATGTTATACAAAACCTCTAGATTCATTAAAACAATGGAATGACCATTTCTTTTGGGTTGACTCTTTTGCTTGTCCCGCTTCCTTTCTGTGGCATACCGGTAAAAATGTCTCTAGAGACCCCTTTCTGAAGTCAACGGAATTTAGAGCGGATGATTATGCTGTCCTTGTTGCTCATCCGACTCCGTTTCGGAAGTTTCTGGAACCTTTCCTTTGTTTGATTGGGATGAGTCATACTTACACTCTAGATGAGGATACTTATCCTACTTTTCTTTATGATGTCCGAAAGGAGTGGTGGGTGGTTGTCATACATTTTGCCAAACTTGTCGTTTTTTGGACTTGTTGTTGATTATTTGTTTATTTTTTGACTCGATGGGCATCTTCTTTCTTTTTTACATGTGGGATCTACTACGGTGAAAGTTGGGGAGGACGGCTGAGCGTGCGGAGGAGGAAGATGGCTTTTGGATCCACATAGGGCGTTGTAGTTCTGCTGCTACGGTTGCCCCCAGTGTGTGGAGATAGTGAATGGATGGCCAAAGGCATGGAGAGATTTGTTTGATGAGGGGATAGTGCGGTCAAAGGGGATTTCTACTGGTGGTGGTTAAGGAACTGAGATGGCAATAGTTAGGATTGTTGCTTTAAGAGAAATGTGGTGCTAAGAAGCCATTACACGAAAGAAATAAGTTAGTTGTTATAGATGTTCGGTCTTATCTTCTCAAAAAAAGCTCAAGGATGGACTACGAAACTTTAGTAGGGCTCGTTAATGTTAATGTTGGTAAATTCTCTTCGCCCCTCGAGTAACTTTGTGTTAGTAAAAGACCAAGTTTCAGAAACTATGAAACATGTGTTTAGAGGAGCAACTTGTAAGGATTAGCTAATGCACCTTAAACAGAGAATAAATAAAATAACCAACAATAAGTCAAGATAATCTAGAGATAACTTCTTAGTTTCTCCTTGTCTTTATTAAAATTGACTTCTAAGAGTCAAAGTGAAAAAATTTCATCACGTCCCATTTAGAACTTATTTGCCTTTCTACAAAATGTAGTTACTTTAAAGCGTACAAGCAGTATAATATTTTGCAAAAAGGTATCAAGACTGCATAGATAAGAATTATAAAAAAAGTTCTGTTTCGATGTCATTAAGTTTGACATTCAAAATAGAAAGTCAACATTTACCTCTCTAGTGACCCATATGCCATGACCATTCGATTAGGCATACAAAGGTAAATAAGTAGTCTTTCCTATGTTCAAGAAAGGATTTTCATCTCCAAGTAGAAGACCACAACTGAGCGTAGCAGGGTTCGCAGGTAGGGGTGTTAATAGGGTCGGCTTGGTCGGGTTCTAGGTTGGATGGGTTCGAGCTATTCTGTTCGGACCGGGCTAGTTTTTTGACACCCTTTTCGGTTTTATCGGGTTGACCCGAGTCTGAATTATCCAACGTATTTAACCTGACACCTGACCTATTTAGCATTCGGGTTAATCATGTCAACCCGTATAGGACTAACCCGATTTCAGGTCGGCTTTTTTGACACCCTTATTCATAGGGGCATATGACATACAATAAGATCAGCACCATAGAAGGATAAACATAAGAACAATTAATCTATCAACATGATTACTAAGCAAGAGCATACTTGATAAGCAAAAACTTGAATAGAAATATAAGACGCAACACTGCACAACATTAGCACCAATAGTTGAAAATCTTGTGACCAAGTTTCTGAATGGATCGCCACTTTTTATGGTTAACACAAGTATTGTTTAGAATGGAAGTCACTTGAGAGCAACTAATTTCTATGCATTTGGAATGCAGTAACAATTACTAAACTAAACATGAATTCAAAGTTTCTACTTCCTACTAATCTTCTCTTCAGTTGAATCATTGAATCATTGTGTAATGAAAAGTGAAACCTTTAGCTTCCGAACGAGCAAGAGTTTACCAACAGAATATAGCAATGAGAATGCTGCAATACTTATAACAAAAAATAAGACCATTTGCTTCAAAAGAATGATTATCAATGCTAATGATTATGTATGTTATCAGAATTGAAAAATATATGGTAGAATAACAAATAATACAATATTACATCAAAAAATTACTAGAGATTGGTGGTTTCTTATTGTATAAGATGGAAACCTTCAATTGAAGCAATGAGAAGGACATGAACAATTTGGATAACAGTTTTTAAGAAAGGGGAAAAGAAAATAAGAGTAAGAAACTAAAAACAAGGTTGTCGAATGGTAAACTAGTAAAGTGTGAGGCTAGACTTTGAATAGTACAGAACCACGACAAGCATTAAGAGGCTCATTCAGGTTGTAGACACACCGAATGCTGAACTGTTTAGCACTACCTCTGAACCAGCCCATTGAGCTGAATTCTTTTACATTTCATCGTTTTATTAGCATAAAGAGTAGGAATTACAAAAAATACTGCATTCAGCATTAAAGCACCGTCACTACCCATCTTCTATAACCAAAGACCAACACTGATAAAACATTGCATACACTATATGACTATAATACCATACACATGTCTAAGTTTAATAGGAACCATATAGCAATATTGCCTAACTACCTAAACATGAATTCAAACCGTCATCATTTACTCAACCTAACCACCTTTATAGTTCCTCCGAGTCTCCATCTGAATCTCCACTTTCATTTGAATCTCTATCACTATCACTATAGGAGGATATAGGTGAAATATGATCGACAACCTTCAAGTTTGATGAAGAGATGAAACCTTTAGCTTCTAACCAAGATAAAGCCTATCAACATGAAAATAGCAATGAAAAGAGGAAAAATTAGAAGATCGGCATGCCTGTATATACTTGTTATGAATAGCGCGAAGCGAAAACAGAACGCACAAACACCCTTTATGAACAAAAGCACACCCAATAGGAAGTATGAAAGACATTTAAACTCTATGCATGAGTTCTAAGCAGCTAATTAAGAAAAAAACTAGAATCACAAAACTTGGTTTTATCTTTAGGGTCAAAATAAACACATTCCAAGCAACTATCAAGTTTAAATTATATATATTGTTCAAAGTTCAAACAAACCATTACGAGCATTCACTTACAAAACGTACATCCAAACACCCCTTGAGTTAAACCTGTGACTTCAATCACGTATAATCATAACAAGTATACTAAAGAATAATCAGTAAAGTACAGCTAAAGCAACAAAGACACATATAACAGAAATAAAACAAATGAGAAATCTTACGCTAAGACAAGCAGTCCCAATTTTAAGCTCTTTGACATGACCAAGGCTTTGTATGGATGCTTTGAGCATATCTTCATTGCCTTCTTTAAGCGTTGCCTCATCATACCTATTTTTTATGTAATCCAAGTGAGCTTTGACCAAGGAAGACACATCTAGCAACAAAAGCTTCCACAAATACAAATGACCATCGACTATTAATGACACAATATAAGGAGCATTAATTTCGATACGATCAGCTGGAAGATCCTGCCAGGGACACATGTATCCATAGAACTGAAAATGCTTAACACTCTTTGAAGTAATATCAATCCGCTCATAACCATAACAATCAAGCAACTACAATGTTTCCAAAAGAGGACACCGGATAATATATTTTGAATTAAATCTTCACTTAAATTCGCATCGGAAATTAACAATCTCTTAAGTTTACTCTAACTTATCGCACCAGTTGGATTAAACACACAGCCACTCAACTCCACACAAGTAAAACACGAGTTGAGGAAAATAAACTGATCCAATGTAGCCCATGAAGATAACACAAGTTCTTGAACATTACAACTAACAGCATAACGAATCCAGTTGTTAACTTGTGATTCAAAATTAGTATAATGAGAAGCAATGATATGGAATTTAAGGAGGTTTGATTGGCGAAATTGAGTTAGGGTTTTGTCGACTAACGAAATAAATTCGGGAAGCGAATAATTATTATCGAGACTCTTATTAAAAATGAGATTAGAAACATAAGGCCAAAGATGTTGCCATCGTTTTGGGAGTGTACCTGTTCTGATAGCTTCTTTTGTGGTCGGTAATAGAGAGATGATATCAATAAGTAAGAAATCTGGTAAGTTACTGATTCAATCTTCTTCTTCTTCTTCTTTATTCATTAAGTCATCAGTTTCGTTTCTTTTAAGATTACTTTAACCTATCATCGTTTCCATGACAGCTATCCGCTTTCCTCCCTAAAGCATAAAACACTTAGGGCCGTTTGGTTCACAGAATGTTTTTGAAGGAATTGTAATTTGATGTAATTGTAATTCAAAGAATTGGAATGTGTTGTAATTGTAATTGATGAAATTTGTGTTTGGCTGACTCGCAACGTAATATAATTCATTTTTTTACTAAAACTTAAAAATTAATATATTACAATTAAAATAATATAAATAATAAAATAATAATAATAATAATAAATAAAATAATAATTCTAAGAAAAAATAATAATAATAATAATAAAACACAAAATAATAATAAAAATAAATAATAATAATAATAAAATAATAAATAATAATATTAATAAATAATAATACTAATATTAATAATAATAATTATTATTAATAAATAAAAAAATAATAAAATAATAATAATAATAAAATAATAAAATAAGAATATTAATAAATAATAATACTAATAATATTAATAAATAATAATAATAAATAATAATAATAAATAATAATAATACTAATTAATAATAATAATAATAATAATAATAATAATAGTATTAATAAATATTAATATTAATAAATAATAAATTTTAATAATCATAATAAAATAATAATAAAAATAATAAAGATTATTATTATTATTATTTTAATATTTATCTAATACTCTAGACAATAATTAATATAATAATATAACAATAACTAATAATAAGAATAGTGATGTTTTAAAGTAAAATTGATGATTTACAACGGAAATTCGAAATTTCCATCAAATACTTCCTATGTAATCTGATTCCTCTCAATTGACGTAATTGAATGATCTGAATTACATATGTTACAGTGTCAGTGTAGTACCAAAACACTCAGCGTAATGTAATTTGAATTGACAATTCCTTCAACTCTTTCAAAACAAACACTTGTTAGATTGTAATCAGTTTACATATACAATGAATTATAATCGAATCAAACAGCCCCTTAGAGCTGGAAATAAGTTTCTTTTTTTGATTCTCGACCGTCTTTCATTCTAATAATAAAAAACACATTTCAGTCCCTGTAGAAGTGCAAGATAACTAAACATAAAACATAAACACGGGTAAAGTCCATTTAGGGCTCATCACGGTCCAAAATCCGAACCGGACTGAAAATACCAGACCGAGAGTGATTTAATTCAAAACCTGGACGGTTGACCAGAGCGAATGTGTTTGGTCCAGTCCGGTTCTTCGATCGGTCCGGTCCAAGAAGGCATACCGAACCGGACCGAGGAACGAATATGAGGTGAATGACAGGGAGCCGTCTAACGTCCGTTTCCTGAAATATCACCCTTTAACTTTCTCTGAATATGGATCTCTTTTATTGTATAATGTAGGATTTTTTGTCTCCCATAGAGGGTCAACAACAAGATTTACGATAATTGTACAAGCTTCTTAACGTGTACAACAAATCGAAACTACAAAAACGTAACAAAGATAAGTTGAGGAGGAAGTGGCGGTAGTTGCCAAAAGTTCAATGCTATCTACAAAGGTTTAATATGTTTGAGTGAAAGTGGGGAAAACGAGGTTGATCTGAGGCAACATTGACTAAGATCTCCTTTATGTTTTGACGATGACAAATAAGCGTTCGCAACACTTAAAATAACAAATGATAGCCAAAATCTGTAAAAACATGAACAATGACTCTGGCGCGCTGGTCACGTGGCCAGTGCGCCACTCTCGAATTCCGTTTTATGGAAATTTTCTCGTCAGCTTTTCTCTTACCCGACACATGTGATCTTTCAATAAAGGTATGTACATGATACTTGAGCAACTGGAAACACTCGAAACGAGGTTTAGACTTAGAAAGGCTAAAAAAATCCTCCCGGTTTTCAACAAAACGCCAACTCATTTCTTTTATCAAACGCCTCTAGCCAAGGCCGAAACTTCTTTTCTAAACCTAGTATAAACATACTTTTAACATACCGTCAAACGAAACTATTCATTTGACCTTAATCTGGATTTACGGTGTTTCCTAATCACGTAAAGGGTCTTACTCCCTTATTGGTCAAACTAAGTCAAAGGTCACCTTGCGTAAATGCATCCTTTCCCGTTACGGGATATGCTTTACAGATGCGGTTGTCATTAGACTTCAACAAGAAGTTTTATAACTCCCTAGGCAGTGCACCTAATCGTTGCAGTGTAGTATAGGCAAGACTCGATGGTTGTTATCGTTCTCTAGGGGAATAGGTTGGGAAGGCTCGAACAAGATCTAACAAAGGTCTACGGGGTTGAGAGAAGATTCTTTTTGTATTTTTATTTTATAGAAAGCAGGTAAAATCATGGTTTAAGTGGTTGGTTTGTTTTATCTAATTAAACTACTGATAATAAAATAAATCTAAACTACTTTGGTGATAACTATATGATAAACGAACATATTTACTTAATCATGCACTACTCCTCATATTGCTTCTCCTAATCCTGTTACTTTGTCACACTTGTGATGATCTGTGTAAGTATTTCCTAAGTCATGAACGAATTACACGAACCTGCCGTCTACGTAATATTCCGTTAAGGCAACGCACAAGTAAGGTAGTATGAAAACTATTACAAGGCCCCTAAGAGTATGTTAAATGCATTTGAAATATCTTAAGAGGGATCAACCATATTAGGGGTAAGGTAGTATGAAGACTGTTACTGATGGTATTCTTTTTACACACTCGCGTTTCCCTAGACTTCTATGCCAATTTAATATCTTATGGCTAGTTTTCTAAAGCCTAACGCGCACATCCATCACAAGAAGCAACATTAAAAGGATCTACAATTTAAGTTTCATGCAATCATAAGTAAATACTAAAGTATCTAGCCTAGCATGTTAAGCACAAGAGAAGAACAAGAATTAATCAAACAACACATAGACATACTGAAAGATTAAAGGGATAGATGAACTTCACTTGATTAAAACATGGATTAAAAACTGTTACAATAGGGTTTTAAGGCCCTAAAGACGGCCTAAAAAGCTGTCAAACTCGAATATAAAAGTTAGGGTTCGTCTCCCAAAAGTTACACACCTAAAACCCTAAAATTGATTTGTATATATAGGAACAGCGGTGCGACGGTATCGTGTTATAGTTGTGACGCCGTCGCCACATCGAATCTTCTAGAACCACTTTAAGTCGGCTACGTTCTGACGCAGTCGTCAAATCTCTAACGCCGTCGCTTTACAAATCGTGAGGCCATCGCTTGTAATTCGCGACGCCGTCTCCACGCTCTGTATGCACGATTTCTTCAAAGGATTTGGTGTACAGTCGTAGTCTTGTCTGTTTCTTCTCCAAATGAGCCCAAGTCACGTGTATTTCCTCCAAATGCCATCCAAGTGCTAAAAACATGAAAACAAACGATTAAGCACATAATCTAGGCATATTTGCATGATTTAGAGGGTTAAATGACCCCGAAAAACCATATAAAATGACACCTCATCAATACCCAACATAAAATTATCATGTTTGCTAATTTATATTTTACCTTGCTGCATTTTAAGAATATCCAAATGACCAAATTGTTGCATTGTAGTTGGTAGTGATGATTTGTGAGGCACGCCATAAACTACATAACACTTATATCACGTCGTTTAAGTATCTAAACTATATCATGCGACAACATTACAAACATACTCCTATATTACGTAGCTTAACCAATACAGTCATGCAACTTCCTTAAACAATTAAATAAATTCACCACGCGACAAGACTACAAACATAAAATAATATAAAACCTAGCGACATCGGCGTCAACAACTTTTAAATAAGCAATCAACGCATCAAATGCCTTGTCTGAATCTGTAACCATCTTCCTAAAAAATGACATGCATTACAAAATAACAGCAATAAAAAAACTAACAAAACCCTACAAATTAATACCTAATAATTAATATGCTGCTACATAATATATTTACAGTTTATAAAAACTCAAACTATGAAAGTAAACACATAAACTATAGTTCTGAACAGCACCAAACAACCCTTAATGGCATAAAGCTGAAAAAACTTTTTTCAAATAGCATAAAGTGAGCACCTGTTTTTAATGGTATAAAGCAAGTAAGTGGTTACATTTTGAGCTATGAAAATAGATGGTTTCCTTGCGCTCCGCATGTGGAGATTAATCTGCGTATACGCCTCCCTTAACCTCATTCAATAAAAACCCAATATATTATGACCCGTCGATAATCTTCCTGTTAAAACCATACATCAAATCACGTTATCTTCCTTAACACATAAAATCAGTAAATGCCTAAACACATGTCAAAAACATAACAAATCTAAAATTGGCACGTAAAAATTAAAAATATGTTTAAAATTACAATACCCTGTCATCTCTATAGAAACAACAAACTACCTTAAACATCAAACCAACAATAATAAAATAGCTACTAACCCCTCAAGGTTTTGCCCGTCATAATAGTTTCGGAAGAGGGCACACATATTCTTCACTCATTAGGCAGGTTAAAACACTAAAAAAGCATCATTTCAATTATAATCAATTACTGTACAACTGAGAAACCAAAACCCTTAATTTTTGTATATAAATCTAAATCTAAAAACTACAAAGAAGGCCAATCTATGCAATGACCACCTCTCTTTGAGGCTAATTGCTTTATATATTGGAAAAATCGTTTTGAAACTTATGTGAAGTCTAAGGATATTGATCTTTGGCACATTATAGTTTATGGAAACTATAAACCTACCATTAAAAACAAGGATGGTAAGGATAAAATCATTCCTTATGAGAATTTTGAAGAAAGCCATAAGAAAATGATTTCCAAAAACGATGAAGCAAAAATGATTTTATACAATGCTTCACCCAGAAAGGAATATGAAAGAATTTTCATGTGTAATATGGCTAAAGTTATTTGGAACTCACTAATTATCACTCATCAAGGTAATAAGCAAGTTAAAGATAACAAAATGGACATGTTTGTCCAAAAATATGAAGAATTTGTTATTTCTGATGATGAAACTATTGATTGTGCTTTTGCTAGATTTAATACTATTATTACATCTTTAAAAGCACTTGATGAATCTTTTTCAAGTCATAATCATGTTAGGAAATTTCTAAGGGCACTCCCCACCAAGTGACGTCCAAAGGTGACCGCAATAGAAGAATCCAAAACTGTCTGAACATGCCTCTAATACTCATCGACAATCTAAAAGTCTATGAGGTAGTGCTTGAAAAGGACTCGAAGATCTCCAAAGTCAAGAAAGAAAAATACAAGTTACTAGCACTCCAAGCAAGAAAAATCTCAAGTGATGAAGAAGTATCTTGCTCGTAGAGTGACGATGAAGAATATGTCATTGCCGTAAGAGATTTCAAAAAGTTCTTTAGAAGAAGAGGAAAGTTTGTCCGCCAACCTCATGGACGGGAGGACACCACCAAACCTCCTTAAGACAAAAATTAGAAAAGACAGTATCGTAGTGCTTCAAGTGCGGAGAAATCAAAACACTTCATCAGAGATTGTCCCAAACCTCCAAACAAACGCTCAAAAAGGCATGTCGATTGGATGTTGAGCGAATAAGTAAACGATGACTCCCCAATGAAGAAGAAATTTTCTCATGGCACTTGACAACAATGAGGTACTCTATGACACTCCCTACTATAGTAGTTCATCGTTAGATAGTGAATCATTGCAAAATAAGTATAACAAGTTATGCAAAATTATTCTTAGGATAATCAACAAAAACAAACACCTAAAGGCTAAAAACAAATTATTAACAGAAACAAACTTTTGATCTAGAAAAAGGATAGAACCAACAGAAAGAAACAAAGAAGCATGTGATTCATGTGATAACCTCTAATCTAAAGTTAGTTCACTATCATTAAAACTAGCTAGTTTCGAAAGTAGTAGTATCTTTTTGCAAGAAATGCTTGAAAAAAACACAAAAAGATAAGCATGGGATTGGATTTATAAAAGACATAGCTTCTACTAGCAACACTAAAACCAAAAATTCGGGTCTTGTAGACAAAGAAACGTCTACTATAGAATCGGCATTGCCGGCTCCCTCTGCAAGAGAACCGACCAATTCAATCGAACAGAACCTGCTCTCTGCAGAAAATGTTGAAACTTTGGAACCTAACATAGTAAAGAAAAATAATTTCGTACAAATAACTAGAAAACCATTGTCAAACACTTCTGTAAAGAATGTAAAACAAGCACCAATCCTTAAACTTAGTCAAGGACTTGGAAAAAGTAAAATCCAAACACGTCCAAAAACATCCCATAGAAGGACCAATTCACTATATCCCAAAAGCAATTACCATCAAGTTGGTTGGGATTACTCAACACAACAAGGCTATCAGTTTCAAACCCCTAACTTTGGTCCATGGGGGATCTTGTCCTCCATACCCATACATGAACCAACCAAACGACATGTATAACGCTAATGGACCCATGAGATATTGGGGACCAAATGCTTGAGTTCTTTTGTGATTTTAGGTACGCCTAAAAGTCAAATTAGAACCGGATGAAGGGATAAAAGATAGTGGATGCTCAAGACATATGACGAGCAACAAGAATCTCTTCTCAACCTATGAAGCTATTAATGGAGGTAACATAGTGTTTGGTAGTAACACTAAAAGAAAGATCATCGGAAAAGGTATGATTACTCACAACTCTCTAACTAACCATGATGTTAGCCATGTAGAAATTTTTAGCTTTAACTTACTTAGCATAGGGAAAATATGTGATAAAAAGTGCAAGGTACTCTTTAGTGAAACCGGTAGCGAAATTCTTAAAGACGACATTACCATAGGTAGAGGGATTAGGAAAAATGGTCTTTATATAATGAAAATGGTAAATTCACATAAAGTTAGTCTTTGTCTAACTTCAATAGATGATACTTTGACCTTATGGCATTGAAGATTGGGTCACGCCAATATGCGACTTATCTAATCGGTATCATCTAAAGAGCTTGTTAGAAAGTTACCAAAGCTAAAATTTGAAAATCATTTTTGTGACGCTTGTAACATAGGAAAGCAAGTACATGAAATCCATAAGGCTAAAAACATGGTTTCAACTACAAAATGTCTAGAACTTTTACATATGGACTTGTTTGGTTCGTCGACCGTTCAAAGTTACGGAGGTAACTTCTACACTTTGGTCACTGTCGATGATTACTCAAGATACACTTGGACTAGATTCTTAAAACATAAAAATGAAGCGTTTGGCCATTTTGAAATTTTAAGTAAGAAAATTCAAGTCCAAAAGGTTGCCTAATTATTTCAATTCGTACTGATCATGGTTGGGAATTTGACAATGAAGTACAATTTGGAGCTTTTTATAATGCTAATTATGTCCACGCTTTCGTATTAAGACGAGTTATCAAAATATTACATTTTCATATTTTTGACCGACTATTGAACAGTACTTTTTTTACTGTTCATAACAGTTTATAAAGTTATTTTTATATATTTAGTTATCTTAAAACCCGTAAATGTCGTATTTTATTCGTTATAGCTCCGTTTTTAGCGATTCTTTCAAGCACGACTTTGTTATTAAAAGTTCTATCATATTAATGGAGTTTTCAAGATATTCATGTCTGATATGAACAGTAAATTTAAAAAAAATAGTTTTATAAAAGTATTTTTATACATTTAAGTACATAAACTCGCGTAATTCATAACTCCTCTTATTTGATTCGACAAAATTACAATTCTTATTTTATGGATCCTAAAAATATGAGTGATCATGAGTAAAAAACTAAAATTTCTATACAAAGTATTTAATAACTTGTTTTATAAAAAAAAATTTATAACGCGTTTAATTAACGTATAACTCGCAAACTATGTATCTTCTTGGTTATTAATCTGTTTTTCGAGTTTCTTACCTTTTTGGAATCGTCATGAGACGTACTATTTAATAAAAAACATAAAATAAATAGTTTATGTGTCGAATTAAAACAAAAAGTTTTGATGTTTTTCTCATAAAACGCAATGTTTTTAGTTCTTGATTTTATAACTTTCTTGTTTAGCCACTTTGTTACAAATCCTTTACAACACTATATAACACATGTATTACATTCCTAGGGAGGCATATTTAGATCATCTGGAAGTTCAATGCTTGTTTTTGCACCAACAACATTAACTTCTATGCCATCATCATTAACAGTTGAACTAACAACATTAACATTGCTAGTGTTGTTTCCATCACTACCAGTATTAACATTGTTAGTGCTGTTAACATTATCATCCTCTTTCTCTTGATCATTATTTGAATCACCACTTTCTTTTCCTGGTTCTTCAGTAACCTTCTTTTCATCATCTCCTGAAGGTTTGAATCCAGCATCAGGAGAACTCATTGAATTTTGAGAGAATGGTAGATCAGCAGGCCACAATGGTAGCAAAATGTATTCTTTTCCAAGTACTGTCTCCATTCTAGCTTTACTTGCACCATCACATGCTTTTGTTCCTGCATTACCATTAGACTGATTTCCTGCAATAACTAGCTTATATTTCATTGACTTTGTTAGTGCATCTGATTCGTTGATAGTATACACTTAAAATACACAAGTAAGAATCAATGATAAAAAGATTCCGGAAGAGATATTCCCGGGTCGTATGTCCCAACGAGGCTGCAATTGAAATTTATCCTGGTTTGAAGAGAAATTGACTGATGGAGAATATATGATATGAACACTGATATAATTACAACTAAAATTAATTAAATAAAATCTAATTTACTCTACGGGAAACAAATATAGGAAATGGGGATCTTAAATACTACGGGAAACAAAATTAGTTATAAGGAAATCCTAAAATTAAATTTATACTAAAATACGGGGAACAAAATCAGGTATCGGGAACCCTAAATACTAAAAATTAAGAAAATAAATGCTAAATTAAATTAAAAATCAAAATTAAATTCTAATTAACTTAACTTGAAAAATAAAGAAAACTAGAACAAAAACGGAGGTCGTTTGAATGTAAAACGAAAAGAAACGGTAAAACGCACCCGGTAAAAACGGGTCTAAAACTGAAATTTAAGAAAAATTAAGCCTACACTAAATTTTATATTTTTCCTAGATACTAAATGACAAAAGAAAATTTTATAAAAAAGAAAAATATTTTTTTATTAATTTTTGGATTTTTTATGAATTTTTAAAGATTAAAAACTAAGCTTTTTACAATTGTTGGACCAAAAAAATAATCCATGTGCACATATGTAAAGGTTGGTCTGATTGAATCTTTACTATTTTGGACTTACAAGAAGCTCTATGTTGCTTTCCCTTTTGACAAGCAACACAAGTTTGATCATTTTTAGAAAGTTTTAAAGGTAAACCTCTTACAAGATTTCCCTTAACAAGTTTATTCATAGTTTTGAAATTTATGTGTCCAAGTCTCATATGCTAAAGTTTAGATTCATCAGATGTGGATTTTGCAAAGAGACAAGTTAGACATCCTTTAGAAACAATATTATTTAAATAAAGACTATACGATATTGTTCTTTCTAAGGAACCTTAGTAAACATGACTTTTACACAGTAAACTAAAAGTTTGGAGATAAGAACTATACATTTAGTAGTCATTAAGAGGAACTCGATTCTTTTTGTAACAAATTTTGTGAGACACTAAAGAGGTTATACAGTAACTCTCTTACTAAATAATCCATTCTCAAATCTAAATTACCAGTTTTGATGTACTCTTTTTTTGCCGGTGTTTTTTCCTCCTTTGGGGTTACCTCCAAAGGCAACATATCCTCCATCAATTTCTTCAAAGTTAGTAAGATAGGACATGTTCCCTGTCATCTGCCTTGAGCATCTACTGTCAATCACTCCTTTCTCTGCACATAAGGTAAGAAATCAGTCTCTTTTGGGGACCCAAGCCATCACTGACTTGGATCTGGCTTATGCATCAATATAATTAAACCTTTTTAGAATGGTTGATGCACTATTGTGTTTAGAAACATGGTCTATTACTTTAGTCTTTGGTTTCCAAACCCAACAAGCTGAGGCCTTAACAACATTAACCTGGTTTCCTTTAACAACATTAAGTACTGCTTTTGGCTTAGCAGTATTAACTATTGCTTTTGGCCTAGCAGCATTAACATTTATATCCTTAACAGTATTAACCCTCTGATTAAAATTACTGGTTTTAGTTGTTGTTTTGTTGTTAATGGGCCTTCTAACTGTTGAATGTGCTTTATTAAAAATATTTGTCATTGGTCTTGCATTACTTACTGTTGTTTTGAGTTGAGCAATATTAACTGGTCTAGCAGTAATAAGTGAAACTAGACCAGACCTCATTAATACTGCTTTTGGAACCATGTTCCTTTTAGGACTGGGGTGAGACATTCTAGAAAAATTCTGATGATTCAACCTTTGAGTCTAGTTCCATACTTGTTTTACCATCTTTTTATTATTAAACTATCTCTGATGGCTATCACAATCATACTGCAGGTGATTAAAACTTCCACATACATAACAATCTTTGTTAATCATCTCAAAATTAATTCCTAATCTTTGAGACATC
Source organism: Tanacetum coccineum (assembly GCA_026074375.1). Lineage (NCBI taxonomy): Eukaryota > Viridiplantae > Streptophyta > Magnoliopsida > Asterales > Asteraceae > Tanacetum > Tanacetum coccineum. The sequence continues at coordinate 41,590 of BQNB010027810.1, forward strand.
ATGTTATTCCAGTTTCTTTGGTTTCCTCTAGGACTATGCGTGTTCTGCCTATTTTGATTACTTTGTTTAACAGTTGTTTTCCTAGGAGATTTTACTTGCTCTATACATTTAATAAACTCTATTTTAACAAAACTAGACTTAACTATTTTCTTCTCTTTCTTAGCCTATGGCCACATTTCTTCATCATATTAAAACACCAATCTTCAATAATTGGAGCACCATTATTCTTCCTAACTGCATTAGGCTTGTCTGCACTAGCCTTAGCTTTACTAGTCTCAACTACAGGCTTCTTAACTGTAAGCTCACTAACTATAGGCTCATTTATAAACTCCTCTAGACCAGAGAATGACAAATTAGGTTTTAGAGGCATAAAGTTTCCTGTATAGGGAGGTGGAACAGCATTATACCCTAAACCTATTTTGCACTTATCAACTATCTAACAGTCTATTAGTCTGCTTAAGCTTTTAGATGAGTTCTCAAGTTTTTCTACTGTTAGCTGAATTTTATCTTTTTGTTTTTGAGTCAGTTCCTAGTTCCTCCTAAGCTCTGTTATGGCTACTTCTTTTAAATAAATCTCACGTTTTAAGAGCTTGATATCTTCTTCATAAACAGACTCATTTTTCTTATAAACTAGAAGTCTTGCTTCTACAGACTCTAAACCTGTTTTATAAGTAATAGCATTTATCTTAGATGTCCTTAAGTCTTTTAACAGTTGTTCATTTTGTTCTTTAAGAATTTTAACATTTTCCAAACAAGATGATGAACAATTTGAATCAGTAGATACCTTAGAGTTAGAACTTGTAGAAGAGTAAGCCATGAGTGCAAAGTTAGTTGGACCTTCTTCTGCTTGATCACTCCAATCATAATCACCAAGACCATCACATGAGATCAAAGAATTGGAAGTAGTTGTCTCTACTGGCATACTTCTTGTGTTCTCTCTATACCTGTTTTCTTGGTTCCTTGGAGCCCTGTACTCCCTTGCAAAGTGTCCCCTTTTGTGGCAGTTGTAACACTCCACCTTGGACTTATCAAACCCAATAGTTTTAGTACCATTCACAGTAAGCTTTCTTCCAGTGTTCTTCAAGAATCTCCTTACCCTCATTATTAGCATAGCCATCTGCCACCTCAAGTCCATCTCTTCTAAATCATCAGGATTAATTTGTTGCAAGTCCTCATTGTCAAGATGTGGACTGTTTAATTGACTTACAAAGAAAGCATAGTTAACAGCATCACTTAATTTATCAATTGTTGTTGAGTTAACAGCAGTAGCTTGAGTGCTAGCAGTTGTAACACCATGAGCAGTATTAACTGCTCCATTTGTACTGCTGGTGCTGTGCAAAGAAAGCACATATAATAACATCACTTAAGCAACTAAATGGTTTTAGTACCATTCACAGTAAGCTTTCTTCCAGTGTTCTTCAAGAATATCCTTACCCTCATTGTTAGCATAGCCATCTGCCACCTCAAGTCCATCTCTTCTAAATCATCAGGATTAATTTGTTGCAAGTCCTCATTGTCAAGTTATGGACTGTTTAATTGACTTGTAAAGAAAGCACATATAACAACATCACTCAAGTTATCAATTGTTGTTGAGTTAACAGCAGTAGCTTGAGTGCTAGCAGTTGTAACACCATGAGCAGTATTAACTGCTCCATTTGTACTGCTGGTGCTGTTTGAGGACATAAAGGCTACGTTTTGTGTGTTTATGCTTGAGCTTGATGTCCCTTTGACCTTTGGTTCATAGATCTTCAGGTTGTTATAAAGATCATCCAAGCTTATTGTATCTATCTCAGGCTTGTTCCTCCACACAATGGTATGTGTGTTCCATTCTGGTGACAGACTTCTTAAATAACTTCCTTTTTTTTATGATTTCAAATCTTTTGTAAGATACTTTAACAATGAATACTCTAACTAACTGAAAAATTTTTTAAAATCCCCCCCACCACCCCCTCCCCCCCCCCCCCCCCCCCCCCCCCCACCCCCCTCCCCCCCCCCCCCCACCCCCCCCACTCCCCCACCCCCCCCCCCCCCCTCCCCCCCCCCATATCAAAAGGTTTGATCTAATACATCTGAGCTAGATGCAGTAAAATTTTCATATTGCTGCTTTAAAAGATTCCTCTGAGTCTTTTTAGTAGTAGCATTCCCTTCAAACCTATTCTTAATAGCCTGCAGCAATGACTTGGCGTCTTTGATGAAGTTATACTTCAATTGATGTTCATTGGGTATGCCCATCAATAAAGTGCTTCTTGCCTTCAGCTCTAACCTCCTTTGTGCCTTTTCTTCAGAAGTTGAAGAAGCAATTATAGTCTCAACACACTTCATTAATTTTTTTATGGAGGTGCATTTCCATTCTCTATGACTTCCCATAAAGAATAATCAATCATCTGTTTGTACTATTCCATCCTCATCTCCATAAGCATCTATCACCTGGTTTGAGCATAGGTACATTTAATGCATCCACCATTTTTTACATAAGTCTTGATCTATGTTTCGTAGTAAAGTGTCTCTAAGCAACAAGCTCTGATATCCACTTTGTTGAGTCCACACTTCAATGGAATCTTGAATTCCTTAGCTTGTATAATGGTTTTTATGCAAGACTTTGATTGATATACCTAAGATTATGCGGAATCTAATCTTTAATATAAGAAGAATTCTTTAATGAAATGGTAATTCTAATGAACACACAGATTAACAAACAAAAGCTTCAATATATTAATACGAATACCTTAACTAGTATTAGAGTTACAAAACCCTAAAGCTATGACAATTCTATGAATGACTCGATTTGATACATAGAACTCTATACACTAGGACCTCCTTTTATACACCAAGGAGTCCTAGTTGATTTACAATATATTACAAAAACTTAGAATATTCTTAAAGATCTATTCTATAAATAACAATCCTTATCAACTAAGTAATCTTGATCTTTAAGCAATCTTTATCTTTTCTGAGCAGTCTTTATCCTTTCAGCAGTTGTAATCTTTTAGCAGTTGTAACTTTGTACCAGCAGCATTAACTCTGAACACTAGCAGTAGTAACTTATACCAGCAACATTAACTGTGTACAAGCAGTAGTAACTACTTAGAATATTTTCTTCAATCTTTACCAACAGTATAACTTTAATCTAGCAGTTACTAACATATACTAGTTGTACTTAAGTTACATACTAGTAGAAACTAGTCAGTAGAAATATTCACTAGTTGTGTAATTACATTAGCAGTAGGTAACTCAGTACTAACTACTTAGTATATTTTTCATTAAGATTATTGAACAGCACTAACTTTATGCTAGCAGCAGTAACTAATACCTTAGCAGCAGTAACTCTAAGATCATCAAGAAGTCTTTTAATACCAACAGATAATGCTGGTAAATTCTTGATGTATCCAAGATTTGTACAAGTGTTTTTGGAGAAACAACTAGAAGGAATGTCAAATCATAAAAGGATTTATGTTACACCCTCTCACACTAAGAAGATTTTTGAAAACATGAAAAGGGTAGGGAAAGAACTTTTTGGAAGGGACACATCCTTATTTCCTATAATGATGGTACATACTCAACAAGAACAGGGTGAAGGTTTAACAATGCTCACTGATCTCCCAACTATTACCCAACATATTTTAACCATAAAACATCTCAACCTTAAAAGAAACAAAAACCTAGGAAGCCAAAGAGAAAGGATACTCAGGTACCTCAGCCTGGTGGTCCTACAACCAATGTAGCAGATGAGGCTGTCAATGAGGAGATGGATGACAGTTTGGTGAGGGCTGCCACTACTGCTTCTAGCTTAGAAGCAGAGCAGGACAGTGGTAACATATATAAGACCCAATCTAAGGAAACACCTAATAAACCAAGTTCCCTAGGAACTAGTTCAGGTGGTGGTCCTAGGTGCCAAGAAACCATAAGGATACAATTGCTCGAACTAGGTTTGAGAATATGTCTAAAACATCCAATGGTTCACTGCTCGCAAGAGGTAACACACCTCGAAGTGATGAGGATAGACTGAAACTCAATGAATTGATCGAATTTTGTACCAAATTGCAACAAAGAGTCCTTGACCTAGAGAACACAAAGACTGCTCAAGCTCAGGAGATTACAAGTTTGAAATTAAGAGTCAAGAAGTTAGAGAAGAAAGGAGGGTCAAGAACTCGCAAGCTTAAAACAGATCTATACATGGTTGTTTGTATAGAAGAGTGGCAATCCTTATGATGAAGGTTTGGGTTGAGGAGGATGCATCCACAATAGGGGGGAAATCTGATATTCGATGGTATGCAGGGAATTAAATTAGTTAGTATCATTTTGTGCTGATTACATATTTGTTATCAGCATCAAAATGAGTATATAAGTTAATTCATGCATTACCATCTATTATCAGATATCCTCCCCTATTTGATTGCAATTCCTCCTCACAAACCTATCGTAATTAGAGGATTCCACTCTTCTAGACAAACCAACCTTGTATAATCTTTTAAGCTTGCGAGTTCTTAACCCTCCTTTCTTCTCTAACTTCTTGACTCTTAATTTCAAACTTGTAATCTCCTGAGTTGGCTTAGTCTTTGTGTTTCTCTAGGTACAAGGGACTCTTTGTTGCAATAATTTGGTCAAAATTCGATCAATTCATTGAGTTTAGTCTATTCCTCATCAATTCGAGGTGTGTTACCTCTTGCGAGCAGGGAAACCATGGATGTTTTTAGACATATTCTCAAACTAGTTCGAGACAATTGTATACTTATGGTTTGTTTGGCAACCTAGGACCCCAACATGAACTAGTTCCTAGGAGAACTTGGTTTATTAGGTGTTTCCTCTTAGATTGGAAGTCTTATATATGTTACCAATGTCCTGCTATGCTTATAAGCTAGAAGGCAACGTAGTGGCAGCACTCACCAAAATGTCACTCCATTTCCTCATTGGAAGCCTCATTGTACTATTGTTGTATGAGGACCACCAGGCTGAGGTACCTGAGTATCCTTTCTCTTTGGCTTCCTAGGTTTTTGTTTCTTTTAAGGTTGAGATGTTGATGGTTAAATAATGGTGGGTATGAGTTGGAGATCAGTGAGCATTGTTAAACCTTCACCCTGTTCTTGTTGAGTATGTACCATCATTATAGGAAATAAGGATGTGCTCCCTTCCTAAAAGTTATTCTCACCTACCCTTTTCAGGTTTTCAAAAAATTCTGCTTAGTGTGAGAGGGTTGTAACATAAATCCTTTTATGTTTTTGACATTCCTTCTAGTTGTTTCTCCAAAAACACTTGTACAAATCTTGGATACATCAAGAATTTACCAGCATTATCTGTTGGGATTAAAAAGACTTCTTGATGATCTTAGAGTTACTGCTGTTAAGGTATTTGTTACTGCTGCTAAGCATAAATTAGTGTTGTTAGTAATCTTAATGAAAAATATGCTAAGTAGTTAGTACTACTAGTTTCTACTGCTAATGTAAGTTACTACAACTAGTGTATATTACTACTGCTAGTTACTACTAGTAGTGTAACTTAGTACTACTAGTATATGTTAGTACTGCTAGAGTAAAGTTAGTACTGTTGGTAAAGATTGAAGAAAATATTCTAAGTAGTTACTACTGCTTGTACACATTTAATGCTACTGGTGTATAAGTTATAATTGCTAGTGTTCAGAGTTAATGATTACTGGTACAAAGTTACAAACTGCTAAAGATTACAACTGCTGAAAGGATACAGATTTGCTAGAAAAGATAAAGATTGCTTAAAGATCAAGGTTAATTAGTTGATAAGGATTGTTAATTATAGAATAGATCTTTAAGAATATTCTAAGTTTTTGTAATATATTGTAAATCAACTAAGACTCCTTGGTGTATAAAAGGAGGTCCTATTGTATAGAGTTCTATGTATCAAATCGAGTCATTCATAGAATTGTCATAGCTTCAGGGCTTTGTAACCCTAATACTAGTTAAGGTATTCGTATTAATATATTGAAGATTTTGTTTGTTAATCTGTGTGTTCATTAGAATTACTATTTCATTAAAGAATTCTTCTTATATTAAAGATTAGATTCCGCATAATCTTTAGTATTATCAATCAAAGCTTGCATAACTAAACCTTATACAAGCTAAGGAATTCAAGATCCATTGAAGTGGGATCAACAAGTGGTATCAGAGCTTGTTGCTTTGAGAAACTTTACTACGAAGACATAGATCAAGACTTAGTACATATGGTGGATGCATTAAATGTACCTATGCTCAAACCAGGTGAGTATGAGCTTTGGAGGATGAGGATGGAATAGTACATACAGATGGTTGATTAATCTCTATGGGAAGTCATAGAGAATGGTAATGCACCTCCAATAAAAAAATTAATGAAGGTGTTGAGACTATAATTGCTTCTTCAACTGCTGAAGAAAAGGCACAAAGGAGGTTAGAGCTGAAGGCAAGAAGCACTTTATTGATGGGCATACCCAATGAACATCAATTGAAGTATAACTTCATCAAAGATGCCAAGTCATTGCTGCAGGCTATTAAGAATAGGTTTGAAGGGAATGCTACTACTAAAAAGACTCAGAGGAATCTTTTAAAGCAGCAATATGAAAATTTTACTGCATCTAGCTCAGATGTATTAGATCAAACCTTTGATAGGATTTAAAAAATTATCAGTTAGTTAGAGATTCATGGTTAAAGTATCTTACAAGAAGATGTGAATCAGAAGTTTTTAAGAAGTCTGTCACCAGAATGGAACACACATACCATTGTGTGGAGGAACAAGCCTGAGATAGATACAATAAGCTTGGATGATCTTTATAACAACCTGTAAGTTATATGAAAGCAAAGGTCAAAGGGAACATCAACTCATTCATAAATAACACAAAAGTAGCCTTTATGTTCCCAAACTGCACCTGCAGTACAAATGGAGCTGTTAATACTGCTCATGGTGTGTACATTCTGCTAGCAATCATGCTTACTTGCCTGTTAATACTCAACAACAATTGATAACTTGAGTGAGGTTATTATATGTGCTTTCTTTACAAGTCATTAAACGGTCCTATAACTTGGACAATGAGGACTTTGCACAATTTATTCCTGTGATTTTGAAGAGGATGACTTATCGGGTGGCAGATGGCTATGATAACAATGAGGGTAAGGATATTCTTGAAGAACATGGATGAAAGCTTACTGTGAATGGTATAAAACCATTTAGTAGCATAAGTGATGTTATATTATGTGCTTCTCTTTGCCTCAGCACCAGTGTACCAAAGGAGCTGTTAATACTGTGCTCATGTGTGTCAACTGCTAGCACTCAAGCTACCTGCTATTACTTAACAACAATTGATAATTGAGTGATGCTGTTTAACTGTGCTTTCTTTGTAAGTCAATCTAAAACAGTCCACATTCGTTGACAAGGAGGACTTGCAAAACAAATTAATCCTGTTGTATTTAGAGAGATGGACTTGATAAGGTGGCACAAATTGGCTATGCTAACAATCGAGGGTAAGAGATCTCTTAAAAGGAACATAGAAGAAAGATTAGTGTGAATGGTACTAAAAACCATTGGTTTGATAAGTTATGGTGGATGTTACAAATTGCCACAAAAGGGGACCCTTTGTAAGGGTGTGCAAGGCTCTAAGGAACCAAGGAAAACAAGGAATTGGGGAGGAACATAAGAATGTGTGCCAGTAGAGACAACACTTTAATTCATTGATCTCATGTGATGGTTTGTGCGATTATGATTGGAGTGATCAAGCAAAGAAGGTCAACTAACTTTGATACTCATGGCTTATCTTCTACAAGTTATAACTCTAAGGTAATCTAATGATTCAAATTGTTCATCATACTTGTTTTGAAAATGTTAAAATTTTAACAGAACACTATTGAAAACTGTAAAAAGACTTAAGGACATCTAAAGATAAATGCTATTACTTATAAAACTGGTATAGAGAATTTGTAAGAAGCTGGACTTCTATTTTTATAAGAAAAATGAGTCTGTTTATGAAGAAGATATCAAGCTCTTAAAACGTGAGGATTTATTTAAAAGAAGTAGCACATAACAGCAGCTTAGGGAGGAACTAGGAACTGACTCAAAAACAAAAAGATAAAATTCAGCTAACAGTAGAAAAACTTGAGAATTCATCTAAAAGCTTAAGCAGACTAATAGACTGTTAGATAGTTGATAAGTGCAAAATAGGTTTAGGATATAATGCTGTTCCACCTCCCTATACAGGAAACTTTATGCCTCTAAAACCTGATTTGTCATTCTCTGGTCTAGAGGAGTTTGTAAACGAGCCTATAGTTAGTGAGCCTATAGTTAAGAAGCCTGTAGTTGAGACTAGTAAAGCTAAGGCTAGTGCAGACAAGCCTAATGCAGTTAGGAAGAATAATGGTGCTCCAATTATTGAGGATTGGGTGTTTAATAGTGAGGAAGAAGATGTGCCTTAGGCTAAGAAAGAGAAGAAAATTTTAAGTCTAGTTTTGTTGAAATAGAGTTTATTAAATGTAAAGAGCAAGTAAAAATCTTCCTAGGAAAACAACTGTTAAAAAAAGGTAATCAAAAATAGACAGAACACACATTAGTCCTAGAAGAACAAAGTAATGGATACATGATGTCTCAAAGATTGGGAATTAATTTTGAGATGATTAACAAAGCTTGTTATGTATGTGGAAGTTTTAATCACCTGCAGTAAGATTGTGATAGCCATTAGAGATAGTTTAATAATTAAAAGATGGTAAAACAAGTATGAACTAGACTCAAAGGGTGATTCATTTAGTATTTTTCTAGAATGACTCACCTCAGTCCTAAAAGGAACATGGTTCCAAAAGCAGTATTAATGAGATCTGGTCTAGTAACACTTACTACTGCTAGACCAGTTAATACTTCTCAATCCAAAACAACAGTGAATAGTGCAAGACCAATGACAAATATTTTTAATAAAGCACATTCAAATGTTAGGTAGGCCCATAATTAACAACAATCAACAACTAAAACAATAATTTTAATTACGAGGGTTAATACTGTTATGGATATAAATGTTAAGCTGCTAGGCAAAAGCAATAGTTAATACTGCTAGCCAGAAGAAATAGTACTTAATGTTGTTAAAGGATTCCAGGTTTAATGTTTTGTTAAGCCTCTGGCTTGTTGGGTTTGGAAACCAATGGGACTAAAGTAATAGACCATGTTTCTAAACACAACAGTGCATCAACCATTCTAAAAAGGTTTAATTATATTGATGCACAAGCCAAATCCAAGTCAGTGATGGCTTGGGTCCCCAAAAGAGACTGATTTTCTTACCTTATGTGCAGAGAAATGAGTGATTGACAGTAGATGCTCAAGGCAGATGACAAGGAACATGTCCTATCTTACCTGAATTTGAAGGAAATTGATTGGAGGATATGTTTGCCTTGGAGTGTGGTAACCCCAAAGGAGGGAAAATCACAGGCAGAGGTACAATCAAAACTGGTAATTTAGATTTTGAGAATGTGTATTTTGTAAGAGAGTTACTGTTTAACCTCTTTAGTGTCTCACAAATGTGTTACAAAAAGAATCGTGTTCTCTTTAATGACACTAAATGTATTGTTTTATCTCCAAACTTTTAGTTAACTGGTAAAAGTCATGTTTTACTTAAGGTTCCTAGAAAGAACAATATGTATAGTCTTTATTTAAATAATATTGTTCCTAAAGGATGTCTAACTTGTCTCTTTGCAAAATCCACATCTGATGAATCTAAACTTTAGCATATGAGACTTGGACACATAAATTTCAAAAACTTATGAATAATCTTGTTTTTAGGGGAAATCTTGTAAGATGTTTTTACTTTAAAACTTCGAAAATGATCAAACCTGTGTTGCTTGTCAAAAGGGAAAGCAACATAGAGCTTCTTGTAAGTCCAAAATAGTAAGTTCAATCAGCCAACCTTTACATATGTTGCACATGGATTTGTTTGGTCCAACATTTGTAAAAAGCTTAATGAAAAAGATGTATTGCCTAGTTGTCACAGATGATTACAATAGGTTTAGTTGGGACTAGTGGCATTCTTAAGTCCTTTATAACTGGAGTAGAAAATCTAATAGATCAAAGGGTTAAGGTAATTAGGTGTGACAATGGAACTAAGTTCAAGAATAAGGAGATGAATCAGTTTTGTGAGAGAAAAGGTATTAAGAGAGAATTTAGTATAGCTAAACTCCTCAACAAAATGAAGTAGCTGAGAGGAAAAATAGAACACTAATTGAGGCTGCTAGGACAATGCTAGCTAATTCTAAGCTACCTACTACTTTTTAGGCTGAAGCAGTTAATACTGCTTGCTATGTGCAAAATAAGGTTTTAGTAACTAAGCCTCATAACAAGACCCCTTATGAACTTTTTCTTGGTAGAAAACCAGCTTTAGGCTTTATGATACCATTTGGGTGTCCTGTTACAATTCTCAATACCATAGATCACTTAGGCAAGTTTGATGGTAAGGCTGATGAAGGATTCTTTGTTGGGTACTCAATCAATAGTAAATCATTTACAGTAGAAAAAGGATAGTTGAAGAGAACCTACAAGTCAAATTTAGTAAGAATACACCTAATATTGCAGGAAGTGGACCAAATTGGCTTTTTGATATTGATGCACTATCAAAATCAATGAATTATAAGCCAGTTGTTGCAGGAAATTAGTCTAATGGTAATGCAGGTACAAATGCATGTGATGATGCAGGTAAAGCTAGAATGGAGACAGTACCTGGCAAAGATTACATTCTGCTACCATTGTAGACTGCTGATCTACCATTCTCTTAAAATTCAAAGATTTCTCTTGATGCTGGATTCAAACCTTCAAGAGATAATGAAAAGAAGGTTACTGAAGAACCAGAAAAAGAAGGTGGTGATCCAGTTATAAGATGATAGTGGTTAACAGCTCAAAAATATGATTAATGCTAGTGATAGAAATAGCACTAACAATGTTAATATTGTTAGTTCAACTGTTAATACTGTTGGCATAGAAGTTAATGCTGTTAGTAGTAATATAAGCATTGAACTTCCAAATGATCCAAATATGCCTAAATTGGAAGATATTGTGTATTCAGATGATTATGAAGATGTTGGTACAGAGGCTGACATGAACAATTTGAATACATTTATGCCTATCAGTCCTATTCCAACCTAAAAGAATTACACAAAGATATCAGTTGAACAATTATTGGAGACTTGAATTCAAAACACTCAAACAAGAAGAGATGGACAAAGAAATTTAGAAGAACATGGTTATGTTTCATGCAGTTCAGCCAAAGAAAAACCATTAAAGACTTCAGAATTGCTTTTTGCTTGTTTTTTATCACAGAGAACCCACAAAGGAAATTCATGCATTGAAGGATTCCTAAGCTCGATAGAAGCTATGCAAGATGAGCTTTTACAATTTAAATTACAAAAGGTTTGGACCCTGGTGGATTTACCAAATGGCAAAAGGGCTATAGGCACTAAATGGGTTTACAGGAACAAGAAGGATGAAAGAGGTATTGTGAAAAAGAACAAAGCAAGGTTCGTTGCTCAAGGGTACACACATGAAGAAAGGATTGACTATGATGATAGTCTTTGCCCCTGTTGCCTGAATGGGAAGCAATTAGGAATATTCTTAGCTATGCACTCATTTAAAGGACTTTTGTAGTGTATAGAAGGATGTAAGAGGCTTTTCTTTATGTCAAGATTGATATGGAAGTCTATGTTTTGTAACATCTGGATTTGAAGATCCAGACTTTCCTGACAATGTATACAAAGTAGAAAAGGCACTTTATAGACTGCATCAAGCTCTAATAGCTTAGTATGAAACCTTGTTAACTTATTTGTTGTACAATAGGTTTCAGAAAGGAAATATAGACAAGTCTTTGTTATTAGGATAGGGATAAAGGTGATATTCTATTAGTTCAAGTGTCATGTGATGATTTCATTTTTGGTCTCTACAAGAAGTCATTTGCACATACGAGTTTGAGAGGATGATGCATAAGATGTTCAGATGAGTTCTATGGGTGAACTTACTTTCTTCTTAGGACTGCAAGTAAAGCAAAAGGAGGATGGGATTTTTATCAGTCAAGACAAGTATGTGACTGAGATTTTGAAGAAATTTGGTTTTACTGAGTCAAGAAGCAAAGCACACACCTATGGAAATCAAAAGCCTTTTGCTCAAGGCACTGAGATGATGAAGAGAAGTGAGAGGTTCAATTATATGAGTATTGATTGGTTCATTTTGTATCTTAATTCTTCAAGACCTGATATTATGTTTGTAGTGTGTGCCTGTGCAAGATACCAAGTCAACCCAAAAGTTTCACATCTTCATGCTATGAAAAGGATTTTTAGATTGTGAAAAGAATTTTTAGGTACTTAAAAGGTCAACCAAAATTAGGCCTTTGGTATCCTACCTTTTGATTTGGTAGCATATAATGATAGTGATTATGCTAGAGCAAGCTTGGATAGGAAGTCTACAACAGGAGGTTGTTAATTTCTTGGGTGCAGATTGATTTCATGCCAGTGCAAGAAGTAGATTGTGGTTGCTAATCCCATAACAGAGGCTGAATATATAGCTGCTTCAAGTTGCTGTGGCCAAGTGCTTTGGATTCAAAATCAATTGCTTGATTATGGGTATAACTTTATGCATACAAAGATCTATATTGATAATGAGACTACTATATGCATAATTAAGAACCCTATTTTTCATTTAAAAACAAAGCACATTAAGATAAGACATCATTTCATCAGAGATTCTAATGAAAAGAAGCTAATTCGAATGATCAAGATTCATACTGACAAGAATGTTGCAGATTTTCTTACAAAA
>BQNB010027811.1:0-52283 GCA_026074375.1 Tanacetum coccineum
ACATTTCAATCACTTGTAACTCACCAATTCTCTAATCTAATCTTCCTTTCGTGTTTTCTCTCTCTACTTTCTCTCTCTAAGTTTTCTTCTTATTTTCTAGCATATTGGTATAGATTATTGTTGTGTAATGGATTAAACTAGTGGGATAACAATATCCTTCATCTGATTTCCCATCAAATTTTCCCAAGGGATCTAAGGTGTTTAAAATGGTCAAGGAGCACCCAAACGGTCTCATAAAACTAATACTAGGTGGTTTACCTATTAATAGTTCATAAGGTGTCTTATTTTGAGGTTTGGTCACTAATACCCTATTCAGTACATAGCAAGAAGTGTTTATTGCCTCTGCCTAAAATGGGATAGGTAAAAGTGAGTCTGCTAGCATAGTTCTAGTGAAGCCAAAGTACGAAGAAACTTGAAGTTCATGAATGAAGATCAAGTTAGGGGAGGATTGTTAGGAAAATATTGTAAACAGACTTAATACTGTTAGTATTAAAGTTAAGTCTGTTAGTTATAGTTAGTACTGATAGAAATAGTTAGTACTGTTAGTATAGAAGTTAAGTCTGGTAGAGCAAGTTAAGTCTGCTAGCATTAACTTAAGCCTGGCAGTATTAAAGTTAATACTGCTTGGTCAGACAGTTAAGTCTGTTGTAATTATAGTAATAGTTATCAATTAGCGTTGATTTAGGAAGAGATAAGCATTATCTCTTAACGCGTTTAGGGTTCCTTAAGCCTATAAAAGGAACATAGAATAGTATTGTAAACATATGAGTTGATTGAGTATTCACAATCAAATAGTAATAGTAATAGCAAGTTTAGTATTCGTTCTTATGTTCATCTTGGTATAGATATTGATATTCCGCGTCAATATTTATATTCACAGTTATTGTCTCTCATAGTATCTTTGGATTTATTCAAAGGACTATCAGTCGTTCAAGGCTCATTCAGATCCTGTTTTTAAGGACCTACATAAAAGGCAGGCCATGACGCCGCTAAGGCCTCGCAAAGGCACGAGGCTTGACCTCCACGCTACGCAATATACCAAGGCTTGGACTTAAGGCTTGACGTGAGATGAGGAGTGGAAAAACGTGACAAGGCGCGATAAAGCGTGATGCGTGGAGGCTTTTTTGAATTCAATTTTGATAAAAATCGTATTATTATATATGCAAAGATAGTTTATTGACTTTATTCCTTATGTATGACACTTTTTTAAGCTTAATATATTTGAAATATGATATGAATATATAAATTTATAAATATTTTCATATTTTGTGCCTCTTTAAGTCACGCCTTAAAAACGCTATGACTCGCCATGACTCGTAAAGGCGTGAGGCTTGACCATGCCGCCACGCTACACCTCACGCTATTTATAACCTTGTCGAAAATACACAAAGATCACAAGCAGCCAGAGAATCACAAAGATGTTCAAGTGATGATGCAAGATTGATGATCTCATGAAGGTTGTTTGTTATGACTTTGAAAAATAAAAACAAGCTTATTTACGAGATTAAAAATAGCCAAAACTTTTTCACAATTTCGTTAGAACCAAAAATGTCGTGAACCTTATAAAAACTCGAAAAACCGAGTTTAAGGAATGAACTAAATTATACGATTATCGATACGAACCAAAAATGCGTATATATTCTTTACTCAATATATTCTATCAAAAATACATAACTATTACTACTGAATCTTCCAAAACTTCAAGAAAAATGAACCGAGAGTAGAAATAATGACTTCTGAGAATGCTAGACTACTTCCGAGAACTTTAAGACTACTTTCGAGAACTGCTGAAAATGCGAAACTACACTCGATAACGTCCAATCACTCGAATTTGCTGCCAAACCTTATCTCGAAAGCTCAAAGACTTCAACATGAATTCTTCTTTTAGGTTCATCTCAAATGTGTTAAAACAATTCCACAAAAGTTATTTAAATTTAATTTTAATGATCACTCTAATTCTCTATAGGCGAATGATACCACTTGATAGGTCTCGTTTATCTTGACAAAACATATCGATCATGGAAGCATAGAGAGAATAGTAGAGGATAGCAAGTATTCAAATTTCAAATGATATTAAAATGGAGGGAATATGGAAGAGTTAGTACAAGCATCCAACCTCTAATGAAGATTAGAAGGGTATGTATAAGGAGGGGAAAGGAGGCTTCCTTTCCTTTATTTTCCGAACTTATCTCTCTAGTCCATTGACTTTTGTAATTTATGTTTATTTTCATTCTTTTTAGCTTAATACACCTTATTACAAACTACTTTCATTAACTCAAGAGAATGACTAATGCCTAAATAAACACAAATCACATAATCGACACTTTTAATGATCCTAACAGTAAACGCTAATGCAATAGGAATAGATCTATTTTGGCCTAACGACCCTGTCTGGGTGACATATTGTATTTAGCATCGGGAGTGTGTAACACTATCACTCCGGGATGGGCACCTGGTTAAGGTTCGGTTCGTGGCTCTAGCAACGTATTGATTGTGAACTACTTGTTTTGCTATGCTTGTGTTCAAAATGGTTTATTATAAACTCTATGGATTCACTCAACATTATTATTGATGTTTTTAGCATGTTTATTTCAGGTATATGCTTGTGCTTGCTTGGATGGGACGATGCGTGGATATCGAAGGACTCGGACTTGGTGAACAATTCACATTCGATAAAGATTTAAAATTGTTTTCTAATCGAGTCGTGTTTGACTCTTATGGATTTTATCAAACTTAAAGCTTGGGGACCTGTGCAACTTTAATATTTTAATCAAATGTGATACTTTATTTTAAAACGTCTCTTATTAGGTCGTTCATTGTGGCTAGTGTGTATGATCTATGAAGTAGCACCCCAAAGTGATATTCTGTTGCGTTGTTGTAAATTTAGGGGTGTCACAAATATTGTTAAGAAACTATACTTACATGTAATATTCTTCATTTTGAAAAACCCCCCCCCACCAACCCCTCCCCCCAACCCACCCCCCCCACCCCCCCCCACACCCCCCCCCCCCCCCACCCCCCCCCCACCCCCCCCCCCACCCCCCCCCCCCCCCCCCCCCCCCCCCCCCCCCCCCCCCCCCCCCCCCCCCCCCCCCCCCCCCCCCCCCCCCCCCCCCCCCCCCCCCCCCCCCCCCCCCCTATATAATATCCCCCCCCCCCCCCCCCCCCCACCCCCCCCCCCCCCCCCCCCCCCCCCCCCCCCCCCCCCCCCCCCCCCCCCCCCCCCCCCCCCCCCCCCCCCCCCCCCCCCCCCCCCCCCCCCCCCCACCCCCCCCCCCCCCCCCCCCCCCCCCCCCCCCCTAAAAAAATTATCAGAGTTGAATCTAAAAGGCTCATCACGCCTCACGCGCCTTATTGCGCCTTTTCACGTTTCATCTCACGTCACGCCTAGAGTCGACGCCTTGGTCCATTTCGTAACGTGGAGGCCACGCCTCACGCCTTAGCGACGCCTTGGCTCCGCAATGGCGCGCCTTTTAGAACACTACATGTAAGTCACAAACCGCTATGGGATTAAGAACCGTACTATTAAAACAATAATTAGGGGTAAACCGCTGCCAGAAAAATAACAGCAAACCGCTGCCAGGAAATACCAAATACCGCCATAGTTTTGTTTCGTAACGCTATCAAAGTTTTTAAATCTTCCAAAACCTGTTAAACCGGCTAACCAATCAAACCGCTACGATTATAATAATAGTAAACCGCTACGAAGGAAATATACCAAACCGCTACCTAAAAATCAAACCGCCATAGGTTTGTTTCCTATACCGCTACAAAAGTATAATCTCAAAACCTATAAAAAGCTGGCTATCCAAAACCGTTGTCAATTATATTTTGATAAAACGCTGGTATGAATAAGAAAAAACGTTGTATGTACGATCTGACAAACCGTTGCAGAACAATACTTTTTCTGACAAACCGCTGCGAAGAAATAGGACAGAGAATGACATACCGCGCCTAGAAAAAAATACTATTTTTTCACCACCCCCACCCCCCCCCCCCCCCCCACTTTTTTTTTTTTTTTTTCTTGCTTTTGGCACAAAAACACCTAAAAATCACCCTTTTGAAAGTTTTTGCTTGATTTCTTTTGCACAACTAAGTACTACAAGGTTATAACTACTACAAACACCTAAACATTGACACAACAAAGATCAAAATCTAGGAGAAAAATGAAAAACCAGCCATAAACCTTAAAAGGTACACTCTTTGATCTAAACTAAGCAAGAAAATGCACATATACACGATCTAATCATCCCATGAGCTCTGTACAATTGTAAGATATTTGAATATATAATCACAATGGTGATGTTTGAGGTTTAGGACGTTCCTAAGAAAGAGAAACAATATAGAGAAAAGTTCTAGGGGAGAAAGTAATAACTTGAATTATGAAATGACCAACCATCTCTTCCATGGGATGGAAGAGGTATTTATATGTCCTTACAAAACCGGCCTAGGCCTTGGTATGGGCTTACACGTGTGGGTTTATTACCCGGCTCATTACTGTATGTCATACGTTAAACATTAAACTACGAGGCGGATAAACTGTAAAATACACGGGGTGACCGAGTCTTTTTCTTAAACCTAACAGTTAGTCATTTTGTTGTTGTAGCAATTGGAAATAAATTATAAAAGTAAGCATCGTTAATTTTGATTCAGTATTTTTTTAATGATTGAGGATTTCTAATAATTAATTATATAGTGGGTAGTAAGAATATTTGAGGAAAATTATATGTTAGATAAATATTTTCTAGTTTGAAATTTAGAGAATTTATTTAAGGGTTTTCAAGTAAATATGTAATAAAAAAAAATATAATAAACATTTATAAAAATATATATGCCGAAAATAAATAAATAAATAAAATAAAAAATATATATATGGGGTGTTTGGATTGGCTAGGATAAGGGAAAAAGGAAGGGAGAAGATCGAGTTTAATTAGGAAACAATTTTTTTTGTTATTATCCAAAAACTAGTATAAATACACCCATAACCCTAAACCCTAAATCACTTTTCCTCCTCCCCTTTTTGTGTTGAGTCGACCGGCCATCAAGAACAAGGAAGAACATCAAAAAAAATTAAGAATTTCTAAGGTGTAGAATCGTGTGTTTCGCGGTTAAAGGTTTAAGGTATGATCTTTTAAAACAATCGTGTAAATTTAGACATTAGTATCCATCGATTGAAAGGTTACATGGTAAGTGTCGTAAAGTCGTAACCATGTGTAACCCTTTAGTTATTACTGTTGTGTAGATTATTGCTTGGATTATTTACGCGCATAATGAAGCTTGAGGTGAGTTTCTCGTAGCCCCTTTTTCAATGTTTTCTTGGGGTGAAAATGGATACAAAATTTGGTTTGAAATGTATTGTGAGTTTCTCGTAACCCTTTTTTAAATGTTTTCCTGGGGTGGAAATGAATACAAAATGGTTTTTATATGTTTTCTTTGCTGTGATAAAATGTTTTTGAATTGTTTTAAATGGACATGGTTATATAGTATTCATGTGGTATAGTTATGAGTGTAAGTTTACATGATACATATGTGGATACATGAGTTGCTTGTGCCATTCCAGCCGAACATGGTAACTCTTATTATTGGTGATACATGGATACAATGCTAGCTAGTTATGATTTGATTTGATATGTTTTATGTGTTATGGTTTTAGATACAACATGCTTGCTATTAACCGTATGTTGTCCAACTTGTATATCTTTACAACTTTTCTTTAAATTGTTTTATGATTAAACCTACGAGCTCACCAATGTAATGTTGACACTTGAGAGTATCCATTTTCAGGTGAAGGTAGAGAAGCTTAAGAGATTAAGACTGCTTGGCTAGTGAGACTTTAGGATCCCCTGCATCTGAAGACTTACTAGTTATTATCTGTATTTTTGAATTTGATATATTTTCATACTCGATACTTGTTATTTTGGATTTTCATTTTGTAAGACTATGTATTGTTATGTTTCGATTAACCTCGATACAAGTCCCCTCTTTTGTCAGGTGTCGTCATGACATTTTGATTTATTTAGTGATTATGCATTTTAGCTATTCTCTATTGTGACATCAATGTGTTGTGACGATGCCTATCGTGTTATGCCTTGTGATTCTGCCTTGGCGGGGTGTGACACCAACCTTGCGTTGGTCTTTATATTTCATCCTTTGGCTTTCCCCTGTAGGGATTCACCTATTATCCATACCCTTTTGGTATCTTTACATTTCATCATTTGGCTCTCTCCCCATAGGGATTCACCCATTACCTTTACCGAGCATTGGACCCAAGCTATGTTTAAATTTATCATTCTTTACCCTTTTTGTCATTCACATACCTTTCTAACCATACACTCTTTCATTTCCACTTTTATTGCCTTAAGCAATTCTACTTCATACTTTATCATCTTTCTTTATATTACACAAGATCCAATGATACTTGTCATTCTCATGTATTACATATACATATGCATTTCTTGTTTTCTTGTCAACTCCATGTTGAACTCGTGATCAAATTTTATACCGATATATCCTTTATTTCATTAAACTCTTTCACGTATATAAACCTCATTCTTTATCATTATTATTTAGTATACCTTTAAG
Organism: Tanacetum coccineum; assembly: GCA_026074375.1. Classification (NCBI taxonomy): domain Eukaryota; kingdom Viridiplantae; phylum Streptophyta; class Magnoliopsida; order Asterales; family Asteraceae; genus Tanacetum; species Tanacetum coccineum. Next base: position 6,583 of record BQNB010027811.1, read on the forward strand.
GTACACTCGTTATCTTTTTACTTCTCATACATCTCTTTCATATATCAACGATGATTGCATCAATCTTTATTCCATTCATATTAGTCGCGTACTTAATCACTTCACATTATATTTCATATGTTTTATTACATTTATGAACATATCATACTTTAACCCGTGTATGGTAATTCATTAAAACGCTGACTCTTATATAATCATTTCTTCATTAAACACTTTTTCTAATTAAACATCATCACCATTATCTAGCTCATAATTATTTTACTTTTTGTATCATTACTTATTAAAAGATAATCCTTTCATTTATCTGCTCAAGCATTTCTTAAACTCATATCATCACATACATCTTAAATCACTTACATATTTATATAATCTACCATAGACATTACATTATAAAAACATATACTTCTACATTTAACACTTCTCTGATAAGTGTTTCACGTTCTTAGCCACATTCATAATCCTTTAGTCTATGAAAAAATAACATATATCACATTTTATAATCATTCTATCTCTAAACATTATCATTCTAATTGTCGCAAGCACATTAATCAACTTTTAAAACTAGGCTTTCACCATTATTTGTACTTACCTTCACGGCTAGCATCTACAAGTGGTTTAAGTTTAGGAAACCTATAGTGGAAACCTATTTCTCTTAGACCGAAGCTCTGATACCAAGTTGAAATGCCCCTTTCCCGACTCTAAGTTTGACCAACAATTAAAGACTTTACGTTAACATAAGATCAGGAATGACCTTGTGTCATTCCTTGATAAACTGATTAAAATACCTTACAATTAGACCCTTGAAAGTATCATTATCATAAAGTAGACTCAATTAGCTTTTAAATGCTATAAAGAACACATTCTAACTTCTTACGGTTTGGTTTTTACGGCAAAAACAAAATTGACGAAATCTGCACACTCAACCAGCCGGGCTATTTATAGGTTTGGTTTTTAAAATGAAGACTTAAGGTTGCTATTTATAGGAAAACCTTTGAAATTCAAATGTTGTCCCAAACAGCTAGATGGTGCGACCCACGGATCCACCATCAGCTGGATCCGTGCCTTGTCATGATGGATCCGTTCAAGGAGCTGGGACAACATTTGTCATTTTATGATTAACCCCAAATCTATACAAAATATTGTTTTGTACTTATTAAAACTAGTTTAATAAATTCTTCTAGAAGAAAATATTTCTTATCACCAATAAGGAAAGATTTTCTAGATTTGGGAAGATTTGGAAAGATTGTTTCCACTTATGGTTAATCTTATTTTGTCTTACATGATTAATATAACTAGCTTATATTTAATCATGTGTTAACTTAAATCATTTGATTAGAAAGGGTTTATGCAAATGATAATATTTTTCTTTGATCATTAACTATGTTTAATAATACCATATTCATACCTTAAGTGATTTGTCGTCGTAAAGTAAACTTTCAACTAAATAACTTGTTTACGTAAACTTTTACGTAGTATGACATTCTATTTGTTATTATCAAAACATGAAGATCATTAAATATAACTATTGTTTTTGCGTGAATATATGTATTAACAATCTCCCCCTTTTGATGATGACAAAATATAAACTCATGCTTATTAAAAGTTACTAAATAAGTATTTAGTAGATGAGTTTGCATATCTTCTCCCCTTTTTGTCGAAGCAAAAAATTTTGTAGAGGCGGTCCTTGCAAGTCTTGTTTTTGATGAATGCTAAGTGACTTGGTGACGAATGCAAAGTAAAAAAATAAAGACTAGATGCAAGTGCTCTCCCTTGGTGTATACTCCCCCTTGCTTGGGGCACCAAGTAATCGAGCTATGGATGTATTGCTACAAAACAAAGTTAGTAGACAAGCAAATATATATATGACAACCACATATGCACACATATAAATATCCATCATCAACACAACAAAATGAAATAATGTTAAATCCATTATAAGGGATAAAACATAAAATTTGGCGTTAAAGCCCATAAGACAAGAGGGTTAAATTCGAAGAGAAAAGAAAACAACTAAAAATCCTAAATCTTGGGATAAAATCTTGTCGTCCTTATAATCCAAAAGGTTTGAGGTACAATAAGAGTGGATTTAGCGGGGAAGATATGGTGGTTTTGAAGATCCAAGGTGATGTTGGATGTAGGAGCAAATGAAATGAATACCTTGTAGGCTTTGAAGTTGATTGACTTTGTTGGTACAACATCTACACATGTATAGATGAGGATTGTTGTTGGTCATTAGGATTACATGACCAAACTTGTTGTGGAGAGAGGGTTTTTCATTTTTTTGAGTGTGTTCTTGAATATAATCGAACATGTGATTACATTATGTTTAGTACACTAATATTCAATTGTGATTTACAACAACATTTATAATTCATGACCCCCCCCCCCCCCCCCCCCCCCCCCCCCCCCCCCCCCCCCCCCCTACCCCCCCCACCCCCCCCCCCCCCCCCCCCCCCCCCCCCCGGGTGAAAATAAGCTTGTCTAGATTCTAAGACTTTGGGTGGAATAGCATTTGGATCAATTTGATCCGACTTAAGTTTTAAGTGATGTTCTTGGATGATTTTCATTTTGATTGTAGGTGTGGATTCATTTGAGGATATAGCCATTTGATTTTGAATATGAGGTTGTGATAGTGTGTCTTATAAGGGACATGGAGTGTATGCTTTGACATGAAGAACTTTTAGATTATATGGAGGAGGTATTTTATCCTAAGGTTTAAGAGGATAAGCATGAATAATAGGTGATAAAGTAAAGTGGACAAATTTGTCTAATTTCAATTCCTACGGATCTACCATAATGTCACAGATCTTGTTTATGGTAAATCTATAAATCTACGAATGCCACATAAATGAGCAGTAGATCTATTGAAGTTTTCCTCAACAAACATAAACACATATCTAACAAAAATAGAACATGCATAACATTCATTAGCATACATTTTGTCCAAGGTAGCATAGTTTAACGCAAAAGATACTACTAGCATTCATTAAAATAGCATAATATTGTCCTAAGATAGCAATTCATGATTCCTAGAGAATGGGTTATGCCTAATTTAAAATTTGATCCATGGATGACCAATATCCTAGCAAAGGGGATGATTGGTTTGAGCTTTCCATCGACGATGGTGAGTAAGGTATGTCAAGCTTAACTTCTTTATTCTCATTTCTCTTTCTCTCATACTTCCTATTGATGTATTTCATCATTCAATAGCGCAAAACGAATTGTAGTGTATGGTGAGGACGAAAGAGTTTTGGATGTTTAACAAGAACGAATCGGTATAGACGTGTAATGAGTAAACCATATGGAAGAGGATAATCGACTCTATTTTTGACACTCTTAATTTTATGAGCAATGAAGTAGGCAAGGTTAAAGTCATTATATTTTTTGAGATGATAAAGCATGATGGCAGAGCATGCATCTATGGAGCTTTTGTAAGTGTCGACACAAATAACATTTTTATGAACGATGAGTTCCCAATCCTTGATGTTGGGAGGAAGATTATCTCGGAGGATAATGGTAGGATGTAAGCAATTTTGATGACTTGATGGAATGCAAATGTTTTGAACGACATCTCTAATGTTTGGAAGGTTAGTTTGATAAGAGACATGTTTTTCATTAGTAGTGTTCAAAAGTTCTAATGAACATTCCTTTGAGAAAATATATGTTCCTTTTTATGAAATTTGAAGGACTTGACCAAATTTTTCAAGTGACATTATGAATTTTTTGTCGCGAATAGTGAAGCCAATCGAAAGAGACATATCACGCACATTACGAATTATGTGTCAATGGTTCTCCCTTCATGAACATATCTACTTTCTAAAGTCCTATAGATATCCCTAAGTGCATCGGACATGTTGGGATCATTGTAAATTTTTAGAGCATAAGCACGGGTTTTCTTGTAGTCTTGTTGGTATTCGCTTGGCATTTTGGTACCTACGTGATCTATGGTGATTTCAATGAGAAAATATTATGAATGAGTTATAATGATATTTCTAAGTGTGTGTCTATATGAACATGATGTGGGTGTGCGGTTTGCTTGACTCAAACAAAAGCAAAATAACGATAATACTAGTAATAAGCAAACCTTAATGCACAACCTATGTTTGATATTGCTCTAGATGAATGGAACGAAAAGTGCTTATGAATTAAGCATCTCGTGTATACATTCATGAGATCTAATGTATGAAGAAAAAGTTTTTGTGTTGTATTAACAATGTAGTTAAACAACCCTTGTTTTGAAAAGTTCCTAAAAATGAGGTTTTATTCAAAAATCATGACTTGGGGTTTTGGCGAAAAATGATTTTTGCTAAATCGCTTCAATTATGCTTTCTAAGTATCATAATAGTTATACATTGCTATATCTTAGTTCTAATTGTGTGAAAATGATAAGAAAAATTAAAATCCCCAAATTATGTGATTTGATTAAAATCAAAACCCTAGATATGAAATTAAATAGAAAATAAGATGAAATCACTTACAATAGTTGTTATAGATTGATGATTTGTTAATGATCTTGTAGATTAATTGCTCCAATTGCCTTCAATTGTGATTTAGTTTGGAGGGTTTGTGTGTTTTAGTTCATGGGTGTGTTTGTATAATAATAGTTGTGGTCCTAATTTTCAAAATTTGTTATTTACTTGCATACTGAGACTCACGGATCTACCTAAACAACGCACGGATCTCCCTATGGTGGATCCGTGGTTCGCAGGTGTCCACTAATACGGACAAAGTTGATTTTCGAGAAAATTAAGATATGGTGTTATGTTATAGGCAATTGAAATATGTTATATTTACTATTAGGAGTATGTGATATAATTTTTGGAGTCGACGTCTAAGTTTTGAGTGAACCGTGCAACTTGTCGTGAGTTTTCCGATGGAATTCTAACGTAGTAGATCCTACTAGGAGTGTGTTATCTTTTAGCATAATTTTGACCATTACTAATAACACAATCATTTATGAACATTTAGACTCAACAAAACATCGTCAACACAAGTGTGAGTTATAATTCGATGATTGTTCTTTTCATCATTTTCAATCGATTTCGTAATTTCATGTATTGACCATACATGTAGATTTTGAAAATATCTATGTTCATTTTATTGATATTTTCTTTATCTAGAAAAATTCTAATCTTGATTATGTTCACGATTAAAAGTTTTGTAATTGGAACTTATAATGAGAATTAACATCTTTTGAATAAAGATTAATTACTTCATTAAATTTCCGCTTACAATTATTTTTAGGATGATGAAGGAACACTATCCATGATAAGTTCCATCATTCCTAATCCTAATCTTAAATAATTAAATACTTCACGTTTTAATGGTTTAGTAAATATATCGGCTATATTATCCTCGGATGCAACTTTTTTGATAGATATATTACCCTTTTGGACGTTGACGCGTAGAAAGTGATGACGTATTTCTATATGTTTAGTTCTAGAGTGTTGTACGGGGTTTTTACTTAGATCGATATCGCTTTTATTGTCGCACATAATCGGAATGTCATTGAGGCGTATGCCGTAGTTGATGAGAGCTTGTTTTATCCATAGTGCTTGTTGACATGCCTTCCTGGCGGAGACGTATTCGGCTTCATTCGTGGAGATAGCAAGGGCCGTTTGTTTCTTAGCGAACCAAGATGTTAAACAACATCCCATGCACGTACAAACACTACTAGTGCTTTTGCGATTAATGTAATCGTCCGCGTGGTCGGAGTCGGCATAAACTATAGTTTCTATTCTGGTTCCTTTTGGATACCATAATCCTAAGTGACTAGTTCCTTTAATATACCTAAATATACGCTTAACGGCTTCTAAATGGGTAGTCTTATGATTTTCTTGGAAACGAGCACATAAGCAAACACTAAACATAATATCGGGCCTACTTAGGGTTAAATAAAGTAAACTACCAGTCATACCTCGATATTTAGAGCTATCCACGAAGTCGGCTTCATCGTCCTTGGCAAGCTTGATCTCCGTTGACATCGGCGTCTTGGTTGGTTTGGAATCTTCCAACCTGAACTTCTTTAACATCTCCTTGATGTACTTGGATTGATTGAAAAATATTCCGTCTTTCATTTGTTTAATTGAAGACCCAAGAAGAAGTTCAACTCCCCCATCATACTCATCTCAAACTCGTCGTGCATAATTTTTGCAAAATCATCACAAGTTTTGACTCGTGGAACCAAATATAATGTCGTCAACATAAACTTGAACAATGATGAGATGTGACTTTGATTTCTTAGTAAAAAGTGTGTTATCGACCATTCCCATTGAATACTCGTGTTTTATCAAAAATGCCTTTAGTCTATCATACCAAGCTTTGGGAGCTTGCTTAAGACCATACAAAGCCTTCTAAGTTTATAAACATGAGTTTGGTTTTTGAAAATCAATGAACCCCGAAGGTTGAGCAACATACACCTCTTCGTTTATAAAACCGTTTAGGAAAGAACTTTTTACATTCATTTGATATAATTTAAAATCATTTGCACAAGCAATAGAAAGAAGTATTCTAATCGACTCTAACCTAGCTACCGGAGCATATGTTTCATCATAATCTATACCTTCTTGTTGATTATATCCTTGTGCCACTAATCTAGCCTTATTTCTAGATACTATACCGTTTTCATCTAATTTATTTCTAAAGACCCATTTTGTTCCTATGACCGATTGACTCATGGGTAAAGGGACTAATTCCCAAACATCATTAGCTACAAATTGATTTAGTTCTACTTGCATAGCTACAACCCAACTTTCATCTTTATCCTCTTTGTGACATCTTGGGTCTAACGTAGATATAAAACAAAAGAAAAAAAATGATTGGGCTTGAGAACTAAGTGTTCTTTTGATAAGAATTTCCTATAACTTAATCTAGTGGATGATTCTTGGACTCCTTAATTTTAACGATTTCGTCAACTTCTATCGACTCATCTTATTCATTATTATTATTTAATACTTTGGTATTCTTTTTAATGGCTTCTTCTTCACTAACATCATCATCAACCAATGGTGATAATTTGGTAGGAGGACTTTCATCGAATGTCACGTTGAGTGATTCTTCGACTTTCATTGTATGTTTATTTAATACTACATAAGCTTTACTATTTTGAGAATACCATAGAAAAACACCTTCGTATGACCTTGGGTCAAACTTGGTTAGATAGTCTTTAGTATTCAAAATAAATTACTTGCTCCCAAATACTTTAAAATATTCTAAAGAAGGTTTCCTACCTCTAAATATTTCATAAGGGGTTTTTCCTATTATTGGTCGAATTAATATTCTATTTAGTATATAAGTTGACGTATCAATGGCATTACACCAAAAAATTTGTGGAATAGATTGTTCGTTAAGCATAGTCCTAGACATCTCTTGTAAGGTCCTATTCTTTTTTTCTACTACCCCATTTGATTGTAGAGTACGAGGAGCTGAGAAGTTATGAGTAATGCCTTGTGCATCACAATAAGCTTTGAATTGTACTTCATTATCAAATTCCCGATCATGATCCATTCTAATAGCTATTATAGAGCTACCTAGTTGGTTTTGAATTTTCCTACTTAATATTTCAAATTTCTCAAAAGCTTCATTTTCGGTCTTAAGAAATCTAGTCCATGTATACCTAGAATAGTCATCAACTACAACAAAGGTGCATAGATTACCTCCATAGCTTTTAATTGCCGATGGACAAATAAGTCCATATGTAATAATTCTAAACATCTTTTAGTGGAAACCATATTTTTAGCTTTATGACTTGCATGTGCTTGCTTGCTAATTTTGCAAGCATCACAAAAATGTTTATCATATTTTAGCTTAGGTAAGTTTCTAACTAATTCTTTAGATGACAATGATTGAATTAAACGCATATTTGCGTGACCAAGTCTTCTATACCATAAGGTAGAATTATCCACTACTTTTGTTGATACAAAAGTTAGGTCGGGTCTTGCTTGGTCCGAATAGGCAGCTATTTGGGTATGTAGAGCCTTATTCTTGTATCAAGTGAACATGTTTAGAGAACCCTGCACAAGGAAATAAACACCGTTAACCTTATCGTGGGAGCGAATCCTACGATTAGACTCTGGCGTGAGATTAAGTATATGGTTCTGAGAGAGTAATTGAGTGTGTTTAGGGATTGTAAGATACCTACATTGATGATAACTGCGTTCCTTTTATGGGCTGACTAACCCTTAGGGTTTTCGTAACTTTCGGCCCAAGATACGGCCGATATCATCGCGATTTGGAATTATCCTAAATGATTTAAATATGTAAAGCCTATCTCTTATTTAATTAGGTTATCCTTTCTTAAAGATAATTTGTGAAGATACCGCGGCCATGGACAGTGTGTCCGTATCCGCGACCCGTAGGTCCATGAGGCCGCAATCGCGATTCATGGGCCAGAGGCCCATTAGCAGCTACCAAGCCCATAATAGTATAAGTGGGCCGGGCTGGTCCATAATATACGTCATTATGTCTCCCCAGTCTAGGAAAAGTGACAATGGTCGGGATCGCGGTCACGGTTGCTAGACTACAAACGTCTAAACCTTTCTGAAAATGCATAACCGCCAAAGCTGCATGTGGGGTCCTACAGCGGATGAATAGGACCCATTAAACGAGAAATGGCAAAAATGGCTGAGTGATGGGACAGGTGGGCCCTAAACTGCTTCACCTTCCTCATAATCCTAAACCGTCCAAAAAGGTAGTGGAGGACACGTGGTAAACATCCAACGAGGCATGATTGTCGAGGACATAGTATAAATAGGACCAATAATCACTGTGCACATTTCCACAGTTTCTAAATCAAACCACCATCTTCATACATACAGCCGTACAAGGCACTTATTCCCACGGAATCCCCGCACTACAGGTTAGTATACCACGCCTTTTTGTAAAAGTAAATAAAAATGGGTAGGGATACAATACAACTCGAGAATGCCGTATCAACCATCTCCCAAGAGTACCTGCTAGAGTTTACCTCTGAGTACGGCATACCAGAGGACTTACATCCAGAGTTGCCTGGTCCAGAGGATACAATCATAGACTTTCCGGAGGGTAAAGTCGGCGTATACACCAGGTTTTTTGAGTTTGTAAATTTTCACATCCCCATATCCCAATTCCTCTTTGATATTCTTGGTTATTACCAAATTCATATGTCACAATTGTCAGTGATAGGCGCAGCCAAAGTAAGCTACTTTAAAATCAGTTGTCGCGTCCTGAATATAATTCCCACACTTCCTTTATTCTGCGTCTTCTACGTTCCTACGTATAACTCGGGGTGGATGTCGTTCAGTAAATGACCAGGAAAAAACACCCCACAATGCTATACGAAACCCCTGGACTCCCTAAAAATTTGGAACAATCAATTTTTCTAGGTGGACGAGAGAGTATTTCCCATTGTTGTTGACTGGCGTACGAGCGCTCCAAAGGATGGGATGGCAACAACGAACTCTTATTTTGCAGTGGACGTGATAGTATTGGACACACGCCGTACCCCTATCAAAAAATAACCAGAAGCCCTATTATGCCTAGTAGGACTGAGCCGGAGATACTTTCTGGGGGATGACGTGTACCCTACATTTCTCTATGACGATGACTGGGTGGGTGTGTATAAATTGTCATTTATTTCACACATATTCATGAAAACATACTAACGGTTTTTGTGTGAATGCAGATATGGATTTGTTTAACTTGATTAGTGCCCCCAATCCCACCAAGGTGAAGACTAGGACCCATCCTTGTGCTGCTCATGAGGTGCCACTCTTAACTGTCACTGCGAACTGTGTGATAGACATGGAGGATCCAGTTTTAACGGCGACCTCTTCAGAGACTCCCTCTATAATGAAGAAGTCACCACTAAACTTTTCAAGCGAAGATCCGCCCCTTATGATTACTAACAAAGGCGAGACTGAGGACCAGGCTCCAGCCGTGGTGTCCTAGGAGGTTCCTTCGGCAGAGAATATAGTGACCACGAAAGTCATCCTAGAAGTGAATCTAGAAAAAGAGATAGCCACGATGAGGCCTCTGATCAACAAAAAGTACCACAAGAGAGATCAAATTGCGGTGGAGGCAAATGCACCTCCTAAGGTTTTAAGGAAAGATCATGCTTCTGTTCACCTGACGCAAGATACTCGTGGAGGGAAATCGCTAGCTGCCATGGGAGTAGGTCTGGAACCCCCCTCCCATACATCCGTACGACAGAGTGTAAGCGATCCGGACCCGCTATCGTACGCGAAGCCGCAACCAATCCCTGATCAGGATATTGCCCAGTAAGTGATTCGGTTCTAACGTATCCCTTGTTTGCTATTGTTTTTTCAAAGTATGGTACTAAAAAATCACATATATCTTATGGTTTGAATGCAGATCTTCCAAGGGAATGGCCACTAAGATCCCCACTGAAGGTGTCACTACTACGGAGGTAAATGTCCAGTTCTCCGTGGGGAGCCCCGAGCCAGGAAGATCGACCTCCGCCCCCTCCATTGTCGGGTCACCGAGCGGTATATATCAACCTGGGTAGGGTGTGACCAATGACTGTCGTTTGGACACCCCAGAGGCGTGCCAAGATATGGTAGATCACACAGTGCCGCCGGGGTACTTCTTTGAGCTTCGCCACTTGCCTAATACTGAATTCTTGGCCCAGTATAATATAAACCTGGCGCGACAAGTGGCTCTGGGTACCCAACTAAGGTTAAGGTTCGAACAAGAGGTTAGACTGTTGAAGAAAGCCAGAGCTCAGGTATCCAGACGTAATGAGAGAATCCAAGTCAGGGAAGAGGAGATTAAAAGGTTGGGCGAAGAAGTCGAATCCCTCAAGGTTGTGGAAACAAAAGTGCATGGCCTCTGTAATCAAACGAAGAACCTAGAGACCCTGCTGGAGGTCGAGGTTGACATGAAGAAGGCCACAGAGGCTAAGAATGTGGAACTAGCCAAGGAGTTGGAAAGCCTCCGTACCAAGTTTTCAAACCTTCAATTAAATAACAATCAACTGTCCCAGCAAGTGTCTACCCTTCAAGCACAGGTTATAGGCGAGGAAAGAATAAAGGCCGCATTTTAAGAATTCAAGAAGTATGAGGACAACAAGGTTGAGCAGCGGTGTGCGGAGATAGATGCTCGTCTGGATAAGCTAAGTGTAGATATTGATGAAGAGCTGTATCCGCACATGTTGACGGCGATCGCATGTCATCGCTGTGTCATTAGGCATGGCCTACGCCTTGCCGTTATGAAGTGCGCCGAATCTTCAGAGATAAGGCAAGCGTTTGCTAATGTTGTGTCCGCAGGGCTTGCCAAAGGTATGAACGAAGGCCTAAAATACAGCATAGAGCATAGAAAGGCTGGCCGTGACCTAGCAGATGTTGAGGCATATGACCCAGAGGCCAATAACAAATTAGTCAAAGCCCTCCAAGACTTGAAAGATCTAAAATATTCGATGGTAGACCAGCTAGAGAAGTTGAAGGATGCCCCAATGGAGTTAATCATGGCATCTCTTCATTTGGAGAGTGATACCGGGGAGGATGCCCCTCAGTGGATCTGTGATCTCCGTCTGAGCTCCTCCCAACTAAAGATCCCCATATACCCTGAGGTACGTGCTCCTGAAGACCCTTGGGCCGTTAAAGAAGAGGTACCATTGGAGGATGCTATTGCGGCAAATATAAATCGGTCAGAGAAGAAAAAGAAGTGCAAAGTAGTTTGCCGCACTCATGGGATTGGTTGTACGCACCATGCCAGGTCTGACGGTATCCCTGTATCAGTTCCTACCTTTGTTCCTCAGGGTCTTGCCATTTTGCTCACGGATGCTGGTACGCAGACTCAGAGATCTGAAGACGAGGCATCTCCAAGATTGCTTAGGTCCAAGTCTCTACCGCCCATGTATAACTTAGATTGGCCATAGTACCGCATGTGGTACTTAGAAAACATTTTTGTATGTAATATGTGCACGGGTATCCGTGATTAACAATGTATTTTACTAACTCCTGATATATTTTGTATATACCCGTAGTTGTATTGTTTTACGTGCTTCGTGGGAGTCTTTTTGTATGTACCTAACGTCTTAGGTGCACGTAGCATAAGGATACAGAATCCGTGGCCGCTGGGGTTGCAACCCTCTTATACGGCAAGCAATTATTAGGGTGCTTATCCTTTAAATATCCAAAGACATCCATCATATTGATTATGCATTATACAGAATAACAAGTGATTAATATTAAAGAAAAGAAAAAATTACTTGGGGAAATTTTCACATAAAGAAGTCGATGGGTTAGCTAGACCCGCGGAGTTTTATTAATAACTTGAAAACAAAAGGTAGAATACATGGATTACTTTATAAAAAACCCTAAGCAAAAGATAGAATAGAAAGACGTAAACTTATCCATGTCGTAACTTAAAGGTAACATTTCTTAAGATTGGCGATCTTCCATGTCCGCGGTCGTCTCCAAGTGCTTCCGTGACCTCATAAGGTCCTTCCTACTTTGGGCCAAGTTTCCCTCTAGCCACGGCGTGACTTGCATCATTGCTACGATAGACAAAGTCTCCAGGTCTAAAAGTAACGCCGCGGACCCTGTTGTAATACTTTGTTATTTTTAATTTGGCTTTGGCTTCACAGATTGTTGCGCGCTCACGCTTTTCTTCTTATAAATCCAAATTAAGTCGTAGCTCTTCATCATTATGTACGGCGTCTACTACCGCGGTGCAGTACGTTGGCATTTCGATTTTTGCGGGTATGACGGCTTCCGTTCCATAGGTCAAGGAGAAAGGGGTATCACCATGGCTTGACTTAATCATTGTACGGTGAGCCCAAAGGACATGGGGAAGTTCTTCTACCCAATTATTGTTTCCCTCGCCCAGGCGGGCCTTGATTCCTTCACCCAAGCTCCGGTTTTCTCTCTCGACGAGCCCATTAGACTGTGAATGTTTCACTGAGGTGAAACGCTGTGTGATATTCAACTTTTCACACCACTCCTTGAATGGGTTGTCGCTAAATTATTTAAAATTGTCCGAGACTATTTCTCCTGGGAGACCGAAGCAGCATACAATGTTGTCCCACACGAATTTCTTCACCTGATTACCAGTGATTGTTGCCACGGCTTTCGCCTCTATCCACTTCGTGAAATAATCTATGGCGACTATAAAAAACTTGACCTTTCCTGGTCCTTCCGGGAAAGGACCAGCTATGTCGATTCCCCACTTGTAGAACGGCCATGGATCCGTGATGGGGGTTAGTGGTTGTTGAGGGTTTCTTGGAATGGGACGATGTATTTGACAGTCGTTACATGTGCGTATCATATCTTGTACGTCTCGGTGCATGGTTGGCCAATAATATCCCAATCGCATAGCCTTGGCCACTACGGACCGTGGTCCTGTGTGTATACTGCACGACCCCTCATGGATTTCTCGGATCACATAATTCACTTGGAGTGGTCCGACACACCATAGCCACATCTGTAGGAATGACCATCTGTAAAGAATCCACTCCAATAATTCGTATTGTCTAGCATTGATACGGAGTTTGCTTGCCTCCTTTTTATCATCTAGAAGGGTCCCGTCTTTCAAATATTCTATTATTAGGGTCATCCATGTTGGTCCCTCTTCCTCTACTATCGCCTCCACTTCCTTCTCTTGTATGGATTTTTCTTTAAGTATTTCAACCAAGACCTGTTTTGATAGGTGTGCGAAACTGGTTAACGCGATTTTGCTCAGGGCATCCGCCTTCTTGTTCTTGCTTCTTGGGACTTGACTTATGGAAAAGTTAGCGAAGCCACTGATTAGGCTTTTGGCCTTCTTAAGGTACTTGCCCATATTTTCTTCCTTGGCGACGTATGTCCCTAGGATTTGGTTTGCTACCAGTTTAGAGTCTACGCTTACTTGCACATTGCGCACACCCATCTGCACTGCTATCCGAAGGCCAGCTATCAGTGCCTCATTGTTAGAAGCGGTAAACTAAAACCTTAGCGCGTAGGTAAACTCCGTTCCCTCCGAGCTTGTCAGTATTAAGCCAGTGCCTGATCCATCTGCACATGACGATCCATCTGTGAATAGTGTCCACGGCTCCTACGGGGTTTCCACGACTGATGTGTCTGGCGGATTTTCATCCAGATTCTTTACAAGGAAGTCCGCCAGGATCTGTCCTTTCACCGACGTCCTTGGCCGGTATGTGATATTGTGTTCCCCCAGCATGACGCTCCACTTTTGTAACCGTCCTGCCATGTCGGGACGTGAAATTATTTTTTTGGTCGGTTGGTTGGTAATAACCGCAATGGGATGCGCTTGGAAATACCTCCACAGCCTCTTGGCGGCAAAAACCAGTTATAGAACTAGCTTTTCCATTAGGGTATAGTTTAGTTCGAGGCCCTATAATGCGCGGCTTACAAAGTAGACTAGAGTCTGAACCGTGCCTCTTTCAGTCATCAATACTTCACTAACAGCTCCGTAGGAGGCGGACATGTATACAATCAATTCCTCCTTCGGTTTGGGTGCTACCAGCAGGGGTAGCTCTGACAATTGGTGTTTTAATTGCTTGAAGGCTTATTTCGCTTCTGGTGTCCAACAAAAGTCGCTCTTTTTAATGCACTTCTTTAAGGTTTTAAGTAGCGGCAAGGACTTTTCCGCTGATTTGGAGTGGAATCTGTTCAAACTGGCCAACTTCCCATTGAGGCTCTGGACCTCTTTGATTGTCCGTGGGGATGGGAGTTATAGTACAACTTCTGTTTTGTCAGGGCACGGTTTTATTCCTTCCGGACTAATCATGTACCCCAAGAACATTCCTTCCACTGCCCCGAACGTACATTTTTTGAGGTTGAGCTTCATGTTGATTTTGCGTAATGTACGGAACATTTCCTCGATGTCTCTTATCATTTCTGCTTCAGTGTAACTCTTAATAACCAAATCATCAATGTACACCTCTATGTTCCAACCAACTTGGCTGTCAAAAGCTTTGTCTACCAGCCGCTGGTACGTGGCGCCAACGTTTTTAAGGCCAAAGGGAATTTTGGTATAGCAATATACCCCTTGGCTGGTGTGGAAAGCCGTTTTCTCTTCATCTGACTCTGCCATCTGTATCTAGTGATAGCCTTTATAAGCGTCCAAAAAACACTTAAAGGGGTAACCGCAAAGAGATTCAACTTTCTAGTCAATTTCTGGAAGGGGTAACAATCCTGCGGACAGGCCTTGTTTAAATCCGTGAAATCCACACACATCCGCCAGCTACCGTCGTGTTTTTTTACCATGACTGGATTGGACAGTCATTCATGTTAAAAAACTTCTCTCATGATCCCTGCCTCTACTAGTTTATGTGCTCTACTTGGATGGCTTTTGTACGATCCAGGGCCTGGCCTCTTTTTTCTGTCAAACAGTTGAATATCCTTCGTGGATATTGAGTCGATGTTCCGCTACTAATAGCGGTACTCTTGTCATATCTGACGGCTGCCATGCGAATATATCTAAGTTTCTCTTTAGGAGTGAGCATAGATCCGTCCGCCCTTTCGCGGATAGCATGCCTCTGATTGCTACTTCCTGATCACGGAAATCCGGATGTGGGGCTATTTTAAAATTTTCATGACAGACTCCAGCCTCTTTGGGTATCTCTTTAGACGATGTAACCACCGTGGCGAACTCATCGGGTATCAAGATAGTGCTACGGATAGTCACTACTCATCCGTCGACTAGGAACTTAAGCATTTCGTGGGCTGTGGATGGGACCGCTTTGATATCTCGTATTCCAGGTCTTCCAATAATGCCGTTGTACGGTGATAATGACCTTACGATCATGAAATTCATCCATACTTTTGTAGAATGATCTACATCTCCTATTGTTACTAAGAGCCTAAGTTGTCCCAGCGGCCATATAGTTTCTCCACTGAAACCAGTTAATGATGTCGTTGCTCAGGGAACCATTTGTTCTATGATTTCTGGTCGAAAAGTTGGTTGAAGCCAGTGCTCATAGAGCCACGCTCCTTCGATGAACCTCTGTCCACCAAGCATGCGGTGAATCATGTGTCTGGCCAATTCCGCTTCTATAACAGCGACTATTTTGTCCCCGCAGCTGGTCTCAATGAGTGTGAAAGTATTTCACGGACTCTTCGAAAGCTCTGAGTTACTTTCTGCCTTGTCAACTCTATGCATGTTTGTATCATATAGAATTCCATGGACTTAATCTTGGCCGATACTTCTTCTTTCCCCCAACATTTGTTGATCTCTTCCTCCCTTGCTTAAATTCTTTAATTAAATGCGAGAGCTTGCTGCCCTGTGAGACCATTTATTCGATAGATTTTATAACTGGCATACACTCGTACCGTACTATGCCCTTTATCATTGTTGGAAGTCGCAAGAACTTATTGTTGCTTCTCTCTCCACCGGGGTTACTATAGGGTGGTGGCGGTTTGAACTTTCAATGCTACATCGTCGCAAGATTTCTCTTGGGTTGATTTCTTATAAGGGGGTAAACTTGCTAGACCCCCATCCTTCCCTTGTCTGACCTCGGAAGTCAGACCTCCACTATGAAGCATGCCGCTTTGACTGGTCCAGTAATCTCCATGATGTGTGACCTTTCTTTTTGCCAACAGCAGCGGTTTTTCCTCGTATAAAGGCAGTGGTGGCGATCACCATTTCTTCCATGGTCTTTGGGACATGTTCGTTAAGGCGCTTTGTCAATTCAGGGTTGTTAACCCCATGCATGAATCTGGAGATCTGCATGCACTCAGGGGCTCCCTTCATGCGTCCGGTTTCCGCCTTGAATCGTTCCATGAACTCTTCGATGGTTTCCCCATTTTTTTGTTTGATATTGTGGATTTCGACAGGATCTTTAACGTACTTCTTTTGCTGCATAAAGTATGCTAAGAAGGCTACTTTGAGGTCCTTATATCCATATATGCTCTCCGGAGGGATCATCGAACCATACTCTTGCGGCTCCTATTAGAGTAGAATTGAACATATGACACCATGTAGGCATTGCCTAGCGTTCTACCTAAACCGCTGGTTGGAAATTTTTTACATGATCCTCTGGGTCCCCTGTTCCGTCATAAGTCTTCATGTTGTTAGGCATTCATGTTCTCCATGAACTTTTGAAGTTACAGATTCGGGGTGTGAATGGATCCACCTCTTCACATATCCAGGGAACTGCCAAGTCATCCTCATTCATAGACTTGTGTCTTTTTGACCTTGACTTCTAGTGTCCTCCATCACTGGTGCCACTCTCCGATACAGGGGATGATGGGGATTTACTTTTCCTCCCTCTTTTCTCATAGCAAAAGTGGTCTCTGTTGCGCGGGCGATATCCATGTTTGGTCCACGTCCCATAGGAGGAGCAGGTATTATTATATGATTCTTCGACGCTACAGGAGCAGTCTCTGCTCCGAGGATAATCTTTGTTAAAAGAGTCCCGCCTATGAGGGTGGCTTCTACTGTGAGAACGATTTTTGGAGTTTGCTTTATCCGGTCCAGATTTAGTTGTGCTTGGCGAGTAAGCATCACTAAGTCGGTCGAATGCGCTTTGCCTTTGATGACCCAGTCGGTCAAGCACATGTCGATCGTTGTACCTTAGGCGGTCCCGCACTTTCAGTCTCTCTGACGGGTTATGGTACCTTACGGGCAAGGTCTTGGCACTTGAGTTTTGAGAGCTTTCTCTTATTCTTCTTTTCTTGGGACTTTCCCTGAAGTCCAGCCTAGCATGGACTTCTTTTCGCTTGTCACGGTGAATCTTGTCTATAATGACCGGCAGAATATCCTCGTAATGCTCTTCATAGAAATCCTAGATGTTCAACCTGGGTGTGGCATCCGCATCTTTTGGCGTCTTTTCTTTGGTTGCAGGTTTCGTGACGGTCGTCACAATGGGGGTTGCGTTAGCCATTGCGCTCATTTTTCTAAGAGTAATTCCTAGTGTCGGGTCCTACGGATGGCGCCAACTTGTTGATACAAAAGTTAGGTTGGGTCTTGCTTGGTCTGAATAGGCAGCTATTCGGGTATGTAGAGCCTTATTCTTGTATCAAGTGAACTTGTTTAGAGAACCCTGCATAAGGAAATAAACACTGTTAACCTTATCGTGGGAGCGAATCCCACTATTAGACTCCGGGGTGACAGTAAGTATATGGTTCTGAGAGATTAATCGAGTGTGTTTAGGGTTTGTAAGATACCTGCATTGATGATAATTGCGTTCTTTTTATGGGCTGACTAACCCATGGGGTTTCTGTAACTTTCGGCCCAAGATACGGCCGATATCATTGTGATTTGGAATTATCCTAACTGATTCAAATATGTAAAGCCTATCTCTTATTTAATTAGGTTATCCTTTCTTAAAGATAACTTGTGAAGATACCGCGGCCGTGGACAGTTTGTCCGTATTCGCGACCCGTAGGTCCATGAGGCCGCAACCGCGATTCATGGGCCGAAGGCCCATTAGCAGCTACTAAGCCCATAATAGTATAAGTGGGCAGGGCCGGTCCATACTATACGTCATCAACCGTGGTGAGACATAATTTGTCTTGAGACTTATTTCCTAATTTCATTACGTATAAACCATTTTTCCTAATCCCGTTTCCTATAAGTTTACCATCTCTAATTATTTTACTACTTTCTTCTGTAAATAAGACTTGACACTTATTGTCATAAATTTGACCAACACTAAGTAAGTTAAATGCTAAGTTATCTACATGTTCTACATTAGATATAGTAAGAGAGTCATTAGAAATCGTACCTTTGCCTATGATCTTTCCTTTTAAGTTACTTCTAAAGACAACATTACCTCCGTCGTATGCTTTATAGGTAGAGAATAAACTCTTGTTACCGGTCATATGTTTGGAGCAACCACTATCTTTGATCCATTCATCCAGTTCTAAGCATGTTCTCAAGCATACCTATTTCAACAAAGACAAATTCAAGCGTTTGGTCTCCAATATCACATGGGTCCGAAAATGTTAGTGTTGTACATCGCTTGCATTTGTTGTAATTGATTAGGATATTGAAATGGGATACAATTTCCCATATGTACGAAGCCTTGATTTTGTTGGTTGTTCTGATTCATAAGGTAGAAGTTTTGATGAATTGGTTGTCTAGAATTTCTCCTAGATTAAGGTGTGTTGTATCTTGGTTGAGAAGAGATGTTTCTTCTAGGTGGAGGTGTTTTCAATCTAGACTCGGTTTTGACATAACCTATACCGCTTTTAAGTGATGGTTTCTTTGACTCATCAATGATATTATGTATTAGTTTCTTCCTAGTACTAACAAAATCCGATCTAGAAGACATAGGTGGACTAAAAACGTGTTCTGTCCCTTTTTTGCCATAGGTGCGACTTACGGATCCAGGTAAGGTGGATCCGTGCACCTTTATGGTGGATCCGTCCATCGCTTTTTCAGCGGACGATCCAACGAAACTCATGGTTTTAGTTCTGCTTGTTGATGTTTTACCGCTATCAAATCCTAGACCTATTTTACAACTAGGTGACTTTTGATTGTTTAAAATTTCTCTTTGTGAATTAGCGCTTTTATCAAATTTAACTTGAGTTTCCTTAAGTTTGGCGTTTTCCAGTTTAAGTTCTTTACATGAGTTCTACGCAATCTCAATTCTTTACTTCTCTTAAGTTACAGGGGGGGGGGGGGGGGGGGGGGGGGGGGGGGGGGGGGGGCTTATTTTCTCGTTCAATCAAATTTCTTTTTCTAAAAGATCTCTTTTAGTTTTCAAAATTTTATTCTTGTTAATGATTTTTAAGCTAATTTCACATAAGCTATCATATTCTATTTGCATACTATCATTATCAAGAGAAGATGTGTTATCACTATAATAAGAAGAGTTAAGAGTTACCTCATTTGACGATTGAGCCATGAGACAAGTTTCGTCGTTAGTTTTGTCTTTGGCGTCATTTTTGCTATCGCTCCAAGAACCTCCAATGAAGGCCTTTTGATCTTTGTTGCGAAATGGTTTTGGACAATCACCAATGAGATTATTTGGATCACCGCATCTAAAACATTTTAGGTCACTCTTTCCTTTCTTCTCATCCCTTTGTCGGAATGACTTCTTTTCTTCTTTTGGTTGCCTAACAAATTTACCCTTTCTTCTAAAGAACTTTTTAAAGTTCCTTACAGCCATAGCATATTCTCTGTCATCTCTTTCGGATGTCGAAGTTTCATCACCACTAGACTTTTTCTTAGCTTTCAAGGCGATGGACTTAATTCTTTCCTTTTTGCCTCTATAAATTTCGGAATATATTTCCAGGACTACTTTATGTACTTTTAGATTGACGATAAGCTCGTCTAGAGCTAGTGATGACAAATCTTACGATTTTTCAATCACCGTGACCTTTTCTCTCCATTTAGGATGTAGAGCCCTAAGAAACATCCTAACATAGTTCTTGCTAGAGAAACCTTCATCAAGAGCTTTAAGACTAGTAATAATAGTGTTAAATCTAGCAAAACCGCTATCAATAGATTCTTCTTCAAGGATAGTAAATTATTCATATTGTTGAAAAAGAAGATCAATTTTTTTATCCTTTACTTGTCTATTACCTTGATGTGTGATTAACAACGATTGCCAAATATCTTTAGCCGTTTTACACATAAAATTTCTTTCGTATTCCTTTTTAGGTAAAGCATTATAAAGAACCATTTTAGCTTTATTATTTTTAGCAAGTTTCTTTTTAAGATCATCATCTGGTTGTTCAAAAGGAACTATTTCTAAAATTTGGGTTTCTTTGTTTCTAGCAACCGGTGGAAAATCACCATTCAAGATAATATGCAAAAGATCTAAATCTTTTGCTTTCACATAAGTTCCAAATCTATTTTTTTAATATATAAAATGATCACTTTCAAAAAGAGATGGTCTTTCCATAGATTGCCCTTCTAGATATTTATCCGAATCCATATATCGATTCAAACTTTAATGTACAATATAGGTTAAAGATCTTGGGTAACCTGGCTCTGATACCAATTGTGAAAACTAGAAGGGGGGTTGAATAGTTTTTACCGTTTTAAATTAAAACTTAGATTATCGACTTATGTGAACTCAAGAGATATACACAAGTGTATATGATAGCGATGCAATAAGTAAATAAGTAATCTACGAAATATGAACAAGTAAAGATAAGAAAGATCAAACCGATGACACAATGATTTATAGTGGTTCGGCTACGAAGCTCCTCTTCGCCCTACTCCACTCCCCAAGTACCCAACTTGAGAGTTATCTTCACTATGTCAACAAGCTCCCTTTAGGCGGAGAAAACCGTACACGTCGCTTACACTTTTTCTGGTACTAAGCTAAATACCGAGTTCTACTTCGAGATAGAACCAATCTAACACACTATGTATTTTGAGGCCTAAATACTAACCTATCATACACATATGATACACACAACACACAACACAAGATATACAAGATGAATGATTATCACAAACGTGATGACACAACTAAACTATTAACACTTGAAGCTTGACGTCTTCTTGAGTGTTCTTCACTAAAGAGTGGAATGAGTTGATCACTTGTAATGGATTATGTAACAAGTATAATGATCAAAGAATATAAAAGATAAAAGATGTATGTGAAAAATATTTGTCAAGAGTTGTTTAAAATGAAAGCTTAAGGTTGCTATTTATAGGCAAGCCTTTGAAATTCAAATCTGTCCCAGACAGCTGGTCCGTGCGACTCACGGATCCACCATGGGGGGCGCGGGGGTGGCGGGGGGTAGGGGGGGGGGCCGCGGGGGGTGGGGGGGGGGGGGGGGGGGGGGGGGGGGGGGGGGGGGGTGGGGGGAGCGGAGTCGTGAGGTGAGGTCGATGCGGGTGGCTGACAGGGTGAGAGGAAGTGTGGGAGGGGGGATGGGGATGTCTCGGGGGGTTCCTCATGGTATTGTGTGGTATGTACAAGTCAATATCAATAAAATATCCGAGGCTGAAGTGGTTCCGTTGACGTGCGCTGGGACAAAACATTCTTTTATTTATTTTATGATTAACCCCAAATCTATATAAAATATTATTTTATACTTATTAAAACTAGTTTATTAGATTCTTCTAGAACAAAATCTTTCTTATCACCAATAAGGAAAGATTTTCTAGATTTTGGAAGATTTGGAAAGATTTAGAAAGATTATTTCCACTTATGGTTAATATTATTTTGTCTTACATGATTAATATAACTAACTTATAATTAATCACTTGTTAACTTAAAACATTTGATTAGGAAGGGTTTATGAAAATGATAATATATTTCTTTGATCATTAACTATGTTTAATAATGTCATATTCATACCTTAAGTGATTTGTCGTCGTCAAGTAAACTTTTAACTAAATAACTTGTTTACATAAACTTTTACGTAGTATGACATTATATTTGTTATTATCAAAACATGAAGATCATTAAATATAAATATCGTTTTTACGCGAATATTTGTATTAACAGAGATAAATTTAATAGTAAGAAGACTATTAAAAGGAGAATGACACATTTATGAGATTTGTTCCATAATTCCTAGATTAGACATAAATAATTAAGCGATTCACGTTTGAGCGATTTAGAGAGGATGTTGGTGATTTTGTCTTCCGACGGAAATTTTTCGATAGATATATATATATATATATATATATATACATATATATTTGGACGTTGTCGCGAAGGAAATGATGACAAATTTCGATATGTTTTGTACGCAAGTGTTGCATGGGTTTTTTGCTTACGTCGATGGTTCCTTTGTTGTCGCACATAATAGGAATGCCGTCGAGATGGTTGATATAGTAACAAATGAGTAAGAATGAGTTATCATGAGGTGTTTTGAGTGAGACTCGATTTGGAACCTAAAGATGACTTCGAGTGATGATTTTAAGATCATTACATGCCGGTAGATGATCGTGATTTTCTGAAAGATAAAGAATCTTTTCGTTGATGAAAAGGAAGAGACTCAAAATACCAATTTTTTTATAGACACATTGTCCATTATTTGAAGACTTAGATCATCGATAGACGCTTAGGGAGTAAGGATGATACGGTGTTTTTCTACCGTAAGACCGATGTATAAAGTTTGATTCTTATTGTGTATGAGGTGAGCATGACTATAAAACATCGTGACATTCCTATGGGAATGAACGAAACTAACGGAAGTGAATGTGCTATTCTTAAGGTATGTATATTTACACAGGGATGGAAGGAACTACGAATCACTTTTGTAGGAACTCGTAAGTCCTTTGTCACGGAAGGTTGATGTTAGCTTTTAGCTTTTGGATAAGCGTTTTAACATACGTTGTTAAAAGGCTTGAATATGACTTTTCGGATATGACTTTTAACGTTTACGATCGCAAGTTAAAATTACTTGAATATTTCAGACAAATTATTTAAGTTGTCAGAGCTACTTGGATGTGAACTAGATTTATATCTAACCTTCCATTGATAAAAGAGTGGATTATTTGGTAGGAAACGAGATGATGAATAAGGAAGTGTGTGCATGGAGACTCTAGGAGATTTAAGACCATTTTGTAACTATTATGACCTATTGAATTCTGACACTAAAGGCCGCTTGTAATAAGGGTATAAGTTTTAGTGTTAGGAAATGTATACCTAGATGCATAAGACACATAGATTTAAGCATGTAAGACTATTTAAGCATGCATCAACACAATAACCATAGAGATTAATGTGTAAGAATATATGACATTTAAAAGTATATCGTGATAGGCATACCTAATTCATTATGCATCAAACCGACATAGTGTAGGTGCACAATTAACACGCAAGTCATTGTAAAATGACGCATAATAAACATGATTACTTTAAATGCAAACATCATGTAAAACATGTTAACATTTAGCATTTAAGAGCATGTATTATTTAGATAAACTAAGAAATATTATGTCAGAATTGTTTGATACAGATAAATTTTTTTATAATAAACATGCATTCAATAACCAAGCAAATAATCGCTGATCATCAAGATAATCACGAAGGCATATAATCGTATCACATAGGAATAAGTTATTATCTTGAAATTGCAAAACACATATGTGAGATGCCATGAATCTAGGAACATTTAATAAAATCTTAGTTACTACTTGTTTATTTAGTTTAAATTTACCTATCGAAGTATAGCAAAGATGAAATATGGTTGGTTCTCTAATACTTCGCCATATGACTCAAACAACCATGTTTTTATGTTGGTAGATCTAGATGATATATTTTACACATAATCATAATAGAGATGTGATCGTCCCTTAGGGGGAGATTGTTAGGAATTCAGTTTTTAGTGAAGTGACGACCATTATCGATCTCACAAGCCTTTGTAATAGTTAGACAATATTATGTAATAATTAGTAAGCTAATCAGGCCGGGTTATAGAAAGTCCAAGGAAAGCCTGGCCCGACCCATATCTTGTAACTATATAAACCCTCTCTACACATGGAGAGGGTGTTGGTTGAATGCATTTTTCTAACAATCTTGTGTGTGTTTTTGAGTGTGTTCTCCCATCCACTCTCTCCCTAGCTTTCTCTCTCTAAGTTTCTAAGTATGTGAAATTTATATCCTTCAATTGGTATCAAGAGCCATGGTTCTATCTTGGTTCCTTTAGTATTTTCGTTGTGGTTATTGTTTGAGCTTATTGGGTTGGCTTATTTCAAATTTATTTTCAGCTTAATAAGATTTTCATACTTTCGGCTTATTCTTTCTACTTTTCTTATTTGATGAAATAGACCAAATTTTTTTTCTATAACATATTCTGTCGTGGCCTACGGACGGAAACATGATTTCAGTTTTTTTTTTGAATAAATATTTTTTTTTACTATTTTTTTGTAGCTTAGTCACTTGGTCTTAAGTTTTCTTTCTCAAAAGTTAACAGTTTCTTTGCTTTTTCAGTTTAAGCTTATTGTTTAAGAAAAGGTCTCGGCTTATCCAATCTATTTTTTGGTTTCTTGAGGTTCAAACGTCTAGCTCATTTGTTAAACTGTCTTCGTGGCTTATTCTTGTGGTGTAACGAGCTTATTAACAACCTTTTTTAGTTGGCTTGTTTGGTTTTTCTTTAAAGCTTATTTGTTGTGCTTCTCTTTGAGTTTATCTTCTTGTGGTCCTAACGGTTTGAACAAGACAAGGAAAAGGATGGTTTGGAGTTTAGCACAAGGGAAGACAAGGACGATAGTGACAACTAAACTAGCAACAAGCCTTTTATGAACCGAACTAGTTCAAACCAACAGAAGCCGAACTAGTCACTTGCCAAGGCAGAACCGATCTAAACGTTCTCCTTTGAAGACTGATCTAGTCACTCTCCTTTGACAACCAAACTAGTTATTCACCTAAAGGACCCGAACTAGTAAACACCCTTGAGAATCGAACTAGTCAAAATCCTTGAAGACCCGAACTAATCTTTCTAGTAAAGCACCGATGTAATCCAAAGTTTAGAAGGAACCAAACTAACAATGTTTAGAAGGAACCGAACTAGCAAAGCTTAGAAGGAAACCGATTTACCAAGTCAATACGAACAAAACATACACGTTATAAGTCGTTTTTGGATTTTTCGAGTTCGAGTGACGGTGCAATTCAGGACGTTTAACTTATACCATTTCGATCATCATGGTATATTTGCTTTCTAACGACGATAATTGTACGAGTCCGCGAGAATTATTTTCATTCGTTATCATTTTTCAAAGTTTAAATGAAGATGATGATTGTTTAGGAGGGAAATTGTTTTTTATTAATTAAAATTTTGAAAAATTGCAACTTCAGTCCTTGGACTTCAAATATACTTCATCCGTCGTCCTTTGTTTGATGGTTAACCCTCTTTGTTAAAACAACTTTACACCGTTAGTCCTTATTCTCCTAAAATCAACCGTTAGTCCTCCAAAGTGAATCGTTTGAACACCATTAGTCCTTGTTTGTGTTTTAATCAACCGATACTCATTTTAAGTTGAAAGTTTGTGCACCGTTCATCGTTCTCACTCATTATTCGTCAACAAAGGCTCAAGTTCTTCAACAACAACAATGATTTCAGAACAATTAATCATTGCTTTACGGTTTCTTCTTGATTTTGTAAAATCCCGTGAAAGATTTAATTCTTTTCTCGGTTTAAATCATAGATTTGTAAATTCCCGTGAACGTTAATTGATTTCAAACCACAACAACAATCACCTAATATTAAAAAGGTCCACAAATTTGATTTCACACATCAATTACTTCAAAATGTTTAACATGAATGAGAGAGTTTACAATCCGCAATCACAAATTTAAAGTGTTCCTCATCAAGTTTCAATGTTTCATCCACAAGCTTCACAAGTGATTTATCCTCAACCATCAATGATTCATCCATAATCATATCAAGTGATTCATCCACAATCATATCAAATGATTCATCCACAATCATCTCAAGTGATTCATCAACATGCATCTCAAGCACCAGCTGTTTCTCTATAATCATCAGCAGATCCTATACAAGTTGATTCAAGCCTTGTTGCACCATACTTTCTTCCAACTAATGATCCACTTGAATGCTTACACAAAGCTTTGACATTCATGAGTACCATACTTGCTTTAAGTTACCCATCATTTAACAATCAACTAGATATTTCGTCAAATCTAATGCACCAAGTTGCTATGCCAGAACGACAGACTCTGAGTTATGTGGGTAATTGTTCAACGGGTAATGATCATATAGCAAGACCGTATACTCTATCAAAGAACATACAATATCTCAAGAAATAGATGTTGTTAGCACAACTTCAGGAAGCAGGGATTCAGTTGAGCAAAGACCAATTTGCAATTTTTGCAGATACAGGAGAAAGAATTGATTTTGGCCCAGGTGCTTTCGCAGTAACAACTAATGCACTCTTCCAAGCAGATGGAGTTAAGGTATATGATTAAGATTGTGATGACGTACCTAATGCACAACCAAGTTTCATGGCCAATATCTCAAGTTATGCTTCAGATGCTCTCGCTGAGGTACACAATCCAGATAATGTGGATAACAATATGATTAATCAAGCTATGCAGGCGATGCCATCTTCTGAACAGTCGAATGTTGTGAACTATTCAGAGACTGAAATAACCAGTGATAGCAATATTATTCCTTATTCTCAGTATGTGATTGAATCACAACAGACAGCTGTTCAGAATTCTAACTCTTTTGCACAACAAGATGCACTGATATTATCTGTGATTGAACAACTAAAAAGCCAAGTATTTAATGCACCAAGATTAATCGGGATCATAAAAGTGCAGTGATATCTTTAACTCTGAGCTTGAAGATATAAATAACAAGTTACAGTTTGAAGAAGATCAAAATGTTGATTTAAAAAGTAAAGATAACGTTTCATATTCATGTGAACAGTCTGTCGAGATTGATCGTCTTAAACAAATTCTTTCAGAACATGTAAAAGAAAAGGAATCTTTAATGCAAACAATTACTCTTCTCAAAAATGATTTTAAGAAAGAAGAATCTAGAAACATTGATAGAGAGATTGCTTTAGAAAAGAAGATCAAACAGCTAAGATAATATTGTTTTTAAAAGAGGCAATCAGGCACAAAATGTCACATGTTTGACAAAACCTTTAAATTTTAACAGATCATACCACTAAACAGCTCTTGGTTTTCAAAATCCTTTCTATCAGAAGAAAAGCACACATTTAGAACCAAAAGCTTTTATGATGGTAATGTCATTAAGAATGCTAAGTGCTATTGTGTTTCCTGAACTCCGAAGAGACCCTTAGGGCTGCTGAAAGAGAGTCGTTCAAAAAATATTTTAAAAACAATAGGATCCAAATGATGTTAAAAAAGAAAGTTAATACTTACACCAGATCGATTATGCCCGCTCTTAACCAAGCTTTCCCAGACATTAAACACGAGTTGTTTTCCCAACAAACTAAATTATCTGCTGAACAAGCCTTTTGGTCTCAGAATTCTATGAATTCTCCAAGCCCACTCTTTCTAGTAGACCCACCAAAGTTGAGGTTCCAAAAGAACTTCCTAAAGTCAGCATGGTTAATATGAGTTTGAAAAAACTTAAACACCATCTTGCTGGTTTTGACGTGGTTGTCAAAGAAAGAACCACAACCAGGCCATCACAGAGGCACGTGGGTTTGAAACATACAAAAGCTAGTTTAGGGAATGGAATAATTCCAATTGTAAAAGCCTGAATGACTTATTCAATCTTCAATCAATCTTTAATTATGAACTTTCTGAAGTAAAAATGTCTTTCATCAAATGGAAACAGGCTATGGAACAACATCGTTTTAAAAGTCCAAACATTTCAATTAAAAATGAATAAAAGTTTTAAAAATGAGAAACGAACTGAATCTTGGAACGAATCTAGCAAAGGACATAGAGAACATAATATGTGAAATCTTATGTGGATAATGACTATGTGAATGTGCGTGAATGTGAAAAGTGTCTCAAACTTGAGACTGAGCTTCTCAACAAAAAGGATTTCATTGAAAAAGAGACTTATGATCAATTGTTCAAACATTTTACCACTCATAAAAAACATTGCATCTCTTTAGAAGTTGATACTCAACTTAATATGGAAATTTTTCAACGAGACAACTCTGTTTCAAATCAAGGTGCTCCAAATTTTGATTAATATTTTGAAATAAATGAATTGAAAGCTCAGTCGCAAGAAAAAGACACAGTCATAATAAAGTTAAAAGAGAGAATTAAATCTCAAAGTGGAAAAATGAATGAGGATAAGATCAAAAAGGACTTAGAGGAGATTGAAATGATAAATATTGAATTGGATCATAAGGTGTCAAAACTTATTGCTGAGAATGAGCATTTGAAACAGACCTATAAGCAACTTTATGACTCGATCAAACCAACACGTGTTCGATCAAAAGAACAATGTGATGCTTTAGTAAATCAAGTCAATCAAAAGTTTGTAGAAATCTCTAATTTAAATGCAAGTCTCTAGGAAAAAGTTTTGGTCATTACAGCTCTCAAGAATAAATTAAGGAAACTTAAAGGAAAAAGTGTTATTGCTTGTCGTAAATCTGTGAATAAGCCAAAAGTGATTGCCCCTGTAGTGCATAAGGAAGACTTGGAACCACTCTCTCCAAAGCTTAAGAACAATAGGGAAGCACATGTAGACTACATTAGGGTCACTAAAAAAAATGCTGACACTCTTCGTGATATAGTTGAACAAGCTAGAACCTTAAATCCTCTAGACAATACGTTAGCTTATGCTTGCATGTACACGAAACAGATTCAGGAGTTGTTAGTATATGTTAGTAATACATGTCCAAGTTCCCCATTGAAGAGTGAGAAGTTGGTTTCCGTCACACCAATGAACAAAGCTAGAAAAGTCACTTTTGCAAAGACTAGTACAACATCAGACAATAACATACAAATTCAAGTAGATGTTCACTAGACTCAGACCACTAGCAAACCTTTAGTGCCTTCTACAAATAAAAATTGTTCTACTAATGCTAGCATATCAAAACCTCAAAGTGAAAGAAAGAACCATAGGATCATGCAACCATTAAGTAGCAACCAGAAATCTTAAAAAATAGAAGCCACACTAGGAATGCTAAGCCTAGTCTAACTAAAGAAGACCGTGAGTCTAAATTTGTGTACTTAACATGTAATAAATGGTTTTTTGATGCAAGACATGATTTGTGTGTTGTACAATATTTGTCTGAAGTGAACAATCATGCTAGAGCTAAGGTTGTTAAGAGCATTCAAATGAAAGAATGGAAACCTACTGGTAAAATGTTTAAACATGTTGGATATAAATGGGTACCTACAGGTAGGACTTTCACTATAGTTAGAACTAAGTGTCCTTTAAACAGATTCACTTCCACTAAAATAGTGCCTCCTAGGAAACCTGTTAAATCAACTGTAATAACAAACATAAAACCAAGTAGTGCATCTCAATGGAGACCCAAAGAAACAAATCAAGCAAGTTCGAGTAGTGTACCTAAGATTGTAGAATCTAGGACTACTAACCACTTGGAACCCAACATTTATATGGGATCCAATGTTTCTATTTCTACATCCTCTTTAAGTGTCCAGTCCAGGTCATACAAATCGTACCTTGGTAATTAGATTCGGGCTGCTCTACACGTCTAATCAATATGGTAAATGACTTCTAAGTACTTCAGCTTAGGACTCGATCTTTATTTTATGACTTCTAAGCACTTCAGCTTAGGACTCGATCTTCATTTTATGACTTCTAAGTACTTCAGCTTAGGACTCGATCTTTATTTTATGACTTTTAAGTACTTCAACTTAGGACTCGATCTTCATTTTAAGACTTCTAAGTAAATATCAGCTTAGGACTCGGACTTCAAGAAAAATGACTTACAGTTACTTTAGATTGTAACTCGGTCTTCATTCTATGCCTTATGTACAATTCAGTGCATAACCCGAGCTTCAATTAATGGCGTCTGCAGACAACACTTCAGGCCCTGTTCCTCAAAGAAAAGAAAGGTATACGCTTCAGTGCGCTTTATCTTCAAAAGAAGAGAAATCTTCTTGTCTTCGACCATTCTCATCAACAATGACATATTCTCATATGATCGGATATTATACAAGTGGATCAACGTACATTAACTTGTATTTTAGCTCACTTGGTTAATCAAAAATGGCAATAACATATGCAATTTTTGAAGGGGAGAAAAGTAAACAAAATATGGTCAAAAGTTGATTGATTTTTCACAATGGTCAATATGGCTTCTGAACACAATAGTTCAAGACCCACACTTCATGAAATGACTCCTACAACAACCAGTTCAGGACTCGTGCCGAACCCTCCTCCTTCAACACCGTTTGTACCGCCTTTAAGAACTGATTGGGATATTTTGTTTCAACCACTGTTTGATGAATTACTCACTCCTCCACCCAGTGTTGATCACCCAGCCCCTGAAGTCATTACTCTAATTAATGAAGCAGTAGCTCCAGAACCCGCTGCAACAACCGGTTCACCTTCCTCAACAACTGTTAACCAAGATGCACCATCACCTAGTAACTCACAAACAACACCTGAAACTCAATCTTTTGTCATTCATGACGATGTTGAAGAAGACGATCATGACTTAGATGTTGCACACATAAATAACAATCCGTTCTTTGGTATTGTAATTCCTGAAACCCATTCTGAAGCATCTTCTTTTTCGAATGTCATTTCGAATGTTATTCCTACTATTGTGCACACTGTTGCTCCTTACTCAGAACACGTTACCAAATGGACCAAGGATCATCCTTTAGATAACATCATTGGTGAACTCGAAAGACCTGTTTGCACAAGACTCCAACTTCATGAACAAGCCTTATTTTGTTACTACGATGGCTTTCTCACATCCAGTTGAACCCCCCCCAAATTAAACAAAAGGGAACTAAATTATGCATGAACCAACCATGTTGGTGATGAAGCAATGCAAGGGGACTGAATGAATTTGAACGTCTTGAGGTCTGGGAACTCGTTCCTCGTCCAGATAAAGTGATGGTTATTACTTTAAAATGGATCTACAAGGTGAAACTTGATGAATTAGGAGGTATTCTAAACAACAAGGCTTGATTGGTTGCTCGTGGTTACCATCAAGAAGAGGGAATTAATTTTAAGGAATCTTTTGCTCCAGTGGCTAGACTTGATGCTATTCAAATTTTCCTCGCATATGGCTGCAACATAAAGAATGATCGTCTACAAATAGATTGTAAAGACGCCATTCATGAACGCATTATGCCAAAGAGATTAATGTTAGACAACCAAGACGGTTTTGTAGATCAAAGACAATCCTAATCATAGTGTACAAGCCTTAAGAAGGCTCTATAATGGGATTAAAACAGCTCCACTCGCATGGTCACGAATCTATTGTTGAAGTTTCTACTCTCTCAAGAACTCCTCTAAAGGAACCGTGGATTCCCACATTGATTCCACAAAAGACAAGCAAAGATATTCTCTCCTGAGGTATCAAATCCTATGTTGAAGAATAACCTTTGTGACCTACTACACCCTGAATTATGTACCAATTTTCAAAAATAATAGTTTTCAAGTTTAAGATAGTCGATGATGGGCAAAATATCATTTTCTTTCTAGGACTACAGATTACACAAAGTCCTAGAGGCATCTTTTTAAACAGTCTAAATATGCTCTAGAATCTTTGAAGAAATATGGTATGGAATCTAGTGACCTTGTGGATACTCCCATGGTGGAGAAATCCAAACTGGATGAAGATACACAAGGGAAAGTCATAGATCCTACACACTATCATGAAATGATTGGCACCCTTATGTATCTTACAGCCAGTAGACCAGACCTAACATTTGATGTATGCATGTGTGTTCGGTATCAGGCAAAGCCTACCAAAAATCACCTCCATGCTGTAAAAAGGATCTTTAAATACCTACGAGGAACTATAAATCGGGGACTCTGGTATCCAAAGGATTCTTCTATTGCTCTAACAGCTTAAGCAAAAGCGCTGATCACGTGGGTTTGCCAAAGATAACTAGACAAGTACTTTTGGATTGTATGCAATTATTGGAGACAAACTTGTTAGCTGGCATCAAAAAGGCAAATAAGCATGCGATATCAAGATATGGAAGCTTGAATATATTGCCCATGTCTACTGTTGTCTCAAATCCTTTGGATGAGATCACACTTACCGACTATGGCCTGAATTCAAGAAAATTCCAATGAACAGTGCATAACAAACGCGCTATCAGCCATATGCTGCAAACAAATTCAACATTCTCGATCATAAGCATATTGACAACAAAGTTCACTTCATCAAAGAGCATTGGAGAATGGAGTGGTAGAGCATTAACTTTTGTCCAACACGAAGTATCAACTAGCGACATCTCACTAAAGCCTATTGCAAGAGAAAGAATTATCAATTCTTATCAACAAACTGAGGAATGTGAATTTTACGTATACGAAGACACTAAAATAGTTGGCAGATAAAGCTGAAGAATAGTAGTGGTACCTATTCTGATATACTGTGTATCATATGTATATATATTAAAAACCATAAAATCCAAAAAGATTTTTCATTTTTTAGAAAACCTTTAAAACCAAAGAAAAAAATAACATCCATACGCTCCACCAAGTTATATAAAGAACTTCTTCCAGCAAATCTTTAACTTTAGAGCTTAATCTGATGGAATTAAACAAATTAAGCCAATCAGCATATGAACTAAGGGGCGTCCATGATAGATTCCACCAGCGGCATACGAGCCTGACAATATCCGTAGCCAGTCTGCAACTGAAGAACAAGTACTTGCAATCTGACCAATTACTAAAATCAATTACTTGCATCACGAACCTAACGAATTGTTTTTTAGTCGAAGGAAATAGGTACATAGTCAGTTCCGACTCGATATATCGAGCCGACTAATCCTAAGATGGTTACCTTTTTAGATAGCTCGGAGTCGGCGCAAGTGAACCTTGTGGCCACAAGGAGATTAATTTTCTCTTCGTTTGATTCGAACATTTGACATCCATCTTGTAAAGTTGGTATTCTCAAGGGCGGATGTACATTGAGGCTTAAGGGGGCCGGTTCCCTTCACGATTCGCCAAATAAAATCGGTTTTTAGTGTAAATTTTTTTATTGACTATTTTATTAAAATGCATCCCACCATAGAATCAAATTGCCCCGACCTTGAAGCCAAACAATGTAAAAACCTTACATCTCTATCTTCATCTTTGTGTGTATAACGACTTTTGTCAACAAAATTTTTTTTACCCCCCGCCCTCTAACTTTCTGGTTCCGTCACTGTGCATTGTTATCGTTGTATCACCCTTATGATTTATATAGTGTTCTTTTTTTTCGGTTAATAAGATTGATATTGACAGGTAACGAAGATACGATTCTTGAAAGTTCCTAGATAATTACCCGAGATTTAGGCAAACATGTTTTTATTGTTACTGTTTTTCATTTTGTTTGTTTCAGAAAGTAAACGATAGTAAATAATATTTCATGTTTGAAGGTAAACTTGATCTTTTGATTAAAAATACAAAGTTGTAACATGCGAAAAAGATGATTCTGATTTATAACGTTGACCTGTTTGAACGATCAGTAGAACACTTCGATCTCATGTATTTTTTAATGTCAACCAGACCCCTTTTTAAAGATCCGGCTTTAGATAATGAGCTCCTATCCCATCAATCTAATAAGTTAAGAGTTTGGTTCGAACCCTGTTCAATCTTCAAATGATCTCTATAACCGGTGAGCTAAACGTTTAAGGAGGAGAAATGATACTACTGGAGCAAGTCTGTAACACCCCCATTTTTACATATAGCAGCGGAAGCTAATCTGGGGTATTACTTCAAAGGTACAACAATCATAATCATAGAAAACGAATCAAAAAGAGTCGTTTTTGAAAATAAGTTATCATTCATTTATTTCATCAGAGTTTTTACAAAAGAGAGGTCCCAACATCTGTATTTACAAAGTGTGAATGATAACGGTTTTTCCATCTTCATGTCCTCGTCACTCCGTGCCATTAGTTACCTGAGATAAAACATGCTAAAAAGTCAACACAAAGGTTGAGTGAAATCCATAGGTTTAAGTTTAATAATTTGAATGCAAATGCGATATTGGGCTACGTTGATATACACCCGTTATTGAAAACATATTTATTATTGCCATTAGCTCATGAATCCGAAGCCTTAGGGTATGGTGATACGTTATAGCCCCTGCGGGTACCTTTGCCAAAATACCCGCGTGATTTCTAATGATGTGCAATTGGTTACACGTAACTGGGTACACCAACGGGGAGTCCAGCCCAAATAGATCTATTCACATCATTCGCGCTTACTACGGAGAGTAATTAACGGTTCATGATTATGGGGACTTAAAGGCAAAGCAGTTACTTAGGCAATAGTAAATTGAAATAGCATACAGAAATAATTGCATTCATGTTTATAGCATGTATCCCCCTCGCGGGTTTATAAAAAGATTGAAATGCGAGGCTATGAACTCACCTGAACGGTTATAGGGAAATTGATAGCAAAGGTATATGGAATGAAAGTAACGGCTTCGTCACGGGCAACCTGGGGTAATATATGTCAAGTCTTAGTTTGATTGAATATGTAAGATTTTACATCGATGTCGGTTTTGATATAAAAATTATCATAACACCGTTCGGGCCATCATAATTCAGAAGTCATTCAGTAAACGTTTGAGGAGCTAGGGCACTTTAAATCGTAAACCCAACAACTCAGTCAGAACGTAATACCAAGATGAAACTCCTTAATATGAAGCTCCCTAGTATTGTGGTATGATATGAATCCGGGACATGATTTTTGAAAGCACATCGATGATGAATGATATAATAGTTATAACATAAGCAGTTTTAAGCATTTTATTCAATATCTGGAAATGTTAAGCACGTCAAGCGTTAATTAAAGTTATGTCTTGTAATGTTTTGAATGTGTTTTTATACTTTTTCAAAATGTTACATTTTAGACCCTTGAGTTTGAAAAGTGGCAGAATATACCCTTGGAGTTTGCACTTTTACGACTTTGGTCCCTCAAGTTTAAAAGATATACCAAGTAAACCTTGTACTT
This sequence comes from Tanacetum coccineum, assembly GCA_026074375.1. Lineage (NCBI taxonomy): Eukaryota > Viridiplantae > Streptophyta > Magnoliopsida > Asterales > Asteraceae > Tanacetum > Tanacetum coccineum. Next base: position 42,006 of record BQNB010027811.1, read on the forward strand.
TAAAAAGTGACATAATAGACCCTTGTAGTTATAACTTTGATAAAATGACACTTTTAGTCCTTTTAGTTATAAGTTTCTGAAAGTTACGATATATACCCCTTGCATGGATAATTTTTACAAAACATGTCCAAATTGCCATGCAAGCTTATTTTAACATTTCAATAGACATTTATAAGTTATAATAAACTAAAATATGAAGATTTAACACAACGCAAGTTTAAATTAACGATTCGTTAAGCTAGGAAGCAAAACGGGTCATATTAGGGTTTTAAAATGAAAACGCGCGGGTTTTAAGCTCAAATTCTTTCATGACTTATCAAAGCACTTATTTTAATGTTAGTTAAGCTTATTGGGATAGATTATAACAATAGTTTACAAGCTTAGCTTATAGATTAAGTAAAAACATGAAATTAGGGTTTCGGGTGTACGGTTTTGGATCAAAAAGGTATAACACATAGGTTTTTGAGTTCAAAGCTTTATATTATGATTTTAGCATGATCATATGAACATTATAAAGGTATGAATACAGAATATAAGCTTAGAGAACCTGGTCTTGAGCTTATAGCTTAGAAACGGGTCGGAATCGGGACTTTTAGCTTCGTACGCCTAGAATAACGACTCCCGGGCTTCGTTTCTTGGTTTCTTTTGCTTCCTTTCTGTACTTGAGCCTTCTTAAGATCACTTAGGATCTATTAGAGCAAAGGATTGCTTCTATGTAAGGGTTATAGAGGAGGAAGTGGGGGATGAAGAAAAATGAAGTGTTTAGGATTCTATTTATAGGCGAATGACCCTTAAAGGCCAAGGTAAGCTATGTGATCTGGTTAGGACATGTGGGAAGTCTAGAGGATGATGAGGAGGGTCTATTAGATGTGTTGGTCAAGCTAGAAACTAGCTTTGGTGAGTTGTTTTGCCCATGTGATGCCGTGGCTAAAGAAAGAAGAAAAAGGAAGACCATGTGCCATTTTTAAACTATATAAGGTAAAGATATTTGTGTGAGATGCTTGTAAGTGAGGTGCTTGTAAGATAATTAGGTATGTTTTATCTTAGTCATGGAGGGCCTGGTTGCAAGAAAATATAGTTTAAAATGGGTTTTTTGCTAAGGGTTTTTAGTTCGGGTTCATTTAGGGTTCATAAGGGTTCGGGTTGAGTTTTCTAGCTTGTAATTCATATATATTTGTTTAGGAATGATAGGTTACTGGTCCTAGGACTTATATTAAGGATTATAATCAAAATTTGATAGGTGGTTTGGGGTTAAAAGGGTAGAAAATGAGTAACGGGTCAAACAATTAGGGCACAATTAGGGTTTTCTAGTTTTATTTCTTGTACATTGTTGTTAATATGGTGAAATGATGATGGAAATTGATTGAGAATGTTGTAATTTATGTTATTACAACTTATTTAAATATTGGTTTAGGTTTATAATGGATAAAAATGAAGAAACGAGTCATGGTTCAGAAACTAGCTCGGTTTTAGGTTTTAAGGTTTTAAATTAGGGTTTTGAGTGCAAAAAGATGTATGAAAGCTTATGAATAGAATAATTAGGGTTTACACATTGTATATTGAGTATATTAGCTTGTACACAAGTGGTGGTGAAGAAATTAGAATGAAAACGGAGGTAAAACGGCTATTTTGGAGATCATGCTTAATGATTTGTACATTGAGCTTTTAGAGACTTGTACTTTGAATTGAAGAGATTTTATATTTCAAATGAGATGTTACATTGCTTGTACATATTGTAACAACCGGAAATTTTTGAAATTTTAAATTACTACTTCACTCTTTGACTTTTTGGGTCGGACTTGACTTTTTGACTTTTTGACCTTTTACGGCCACATAATAACGATTACCGCGTAGCCGGTAAAATTTTGAAACATATTTAAATGACAAATCATATTTATTATTACTCATCTCAAATTTACACGTTTATTTTTCTAACTTATTTGAAACGAAAACGAGAAGACATCTCGCAAATTTTGAAAATCGCGTACAACGCGTACCGACACGAAAATAATTTAATTATATTAAATTATCACTTTTTATTAAATAAAAGTATTTAATAAATTATTTATCATGTTTGTAACATTTCTCATTTTTAGGTCATTTACGACTTCATTTATTCTATTATTTATTTTTAGATTTTTGCGCGTTTACTTTTAATTATTATCGTATAGTTAAATCGCGTAAACTAAAAATCAACATTCAACGTAAACGGACACCAAACAAATTAAAGTTTACGTCAAGCAAGTGTTATATGATATAATTTATAACTTTTTATAATTTATTTTTATTGGTTACGTAAAACGCTTACGTTTCGCAATAAATTACATTCGGACATACCCGGAAGCACCTTTACCCATCTACACTCAAACAAATACCCACTTTTATACCCAATACCCAAAATTAACTTATTTTATTTATTTATAACCCCTCAAAACCAGATCCCATCTTATAAGACATAAAACAAATCCATAAACCCATAAAACTTTAACTTTACAACTAAGAACTCTTACAACTTGTACTCCAACCCCTAGTTTCCATAAATTGGCTTGTCAAGGTACAAAGTACCTTGTTAGACCGTGGGTTTTGCCTAGGGAGGAGGAGAGGAGTTCTTACAACCTTGTACTCAACCCACTTCATCCCATGGTTTCATTTTGGTGGTTTAAGGTTTCCATCTTTCTATAACTAGCAAGTCCTATGTTCAATTAACTCTCACACTCCCATTCCTAGTAACTTTCAAACAAATACTCTCTCTAAATCATAACCAAACCCACGGCTCAAAATCTAGAGCTAGGGTTTTCCTATAAATTTCTTTTACAAGTATTCCAAGCATACAAGCATTCATTCTAAGGTCATCTAAGGTTACTCAAGGTGTTAACAAGCTTGGATTCGGGTTTAACAAGGATTAATCAAGAAAACATATTTAGGGTTTTCTTGATTAGGGTTTTGATTTTGGAAGCTTGGTTAGGGTTTATATCTTGTGTTCATCATCCTACTCATCTTCTATAAGGTCTATTTAAAGTATTCAATATTCATTCATTCATTTACTTAATTATATACTTGTTATATTATGTTAATCACCACCTAGGTTTTATTTTTGGAATTTACAAAGTAAAAACATGTATGTACATACACAAGATTATTTTATCAAGGATAAAAAAATGTCTACCATATGTCCATGATGCTTAAATAAGATTTACAAGTGTTGAATAGTTTATAATAGTTATTTGTTAAGTTTTGATTTATTTACTTAATTATAAAGTTCATGACTTAAATAAATATGTTGGAGACTATTCCTTGACAATATAGACATATAGATATAGATGACTAATATATATATAAGATGTGTAATTATACAAATGAAGTACTTGTGATAATTTACATAAGTTCTTAATACGCGCATAAAAACAAGTTAAAGTAACAAGTTATAAAAAATTTCAAGTTACTGTACAAACAGTACCTGGGAAAAATTATTTTATATTTTTTTTAAATAATACATTTCATGACGATCGTAAGCATGTAAGAAACCGCAAACGATTTAACTCGAAGAAGATATGACATTTCCAAGTTTACGTAAATTAAATGTATAAAAGTGATTTTATAAAAGTTATTTTATAAACATACCTACTGTTTCAGATCTGATTTATAAAAATTAATATTTTATAAACATAGTAATTTTTATGACGAATCCGAGGACATAAGGAACTTGAGAAACGGAATTAAAATGAACAAGTTACGTACTTTATAAGATATATATATAACTAATTATATAAAAACATTTTTAAGAACTGTTATGAACAGTAATTGTTACTGTTCATCAGAGGTTTAATTTTTATAGATATGATATTTTGATAGATTTTCTTAATACGAAGTCGTGGACATAAGAAACGTATAAATCAGAGTTAAAACGATAAAGATATGAGGTTTTAAAATCGCGCGCACTATTTTTATTTTTATAAAACAATTAAATTAATAATGAAATATCATTATGTAACCAATAAAAACATTAAATCATATATTTTTACAAATGATGCAAAAAAAAAAAAAAATTGTTGGGTTTTAAAAAAAAAAAAAAAAAAAAATAAAAATAACATTTTTCTTACAGGTACAAGTACATATACTTTTTATTTAACAAAGTACGAGTTAATTATTAATTTAACTTTTAAAGATTTAATAAAAACTATTAGGTGGTGGTGTGACTATATAACATGTGATGCTTTATTTATATATAATACATTATACTCATACGGCCTATAATTAATTAGGTTGCATTCGGATTGCCGAGACGATTCACTTATTTGAATTAGATAATCAATCATTCACTTACGGTGAGTTTATAGCCCCTCTTTCACTTGTTTTACATTTACTTTACAAATCTCAGGGGAGAATACATGCTCAATACAACTTGTTTACATATTCATTTACAATATCTTTAACATACTATATTCTACACACTTGGTTTACATACCTGATTTCGCAACTCATTACATGGTTGATTACAAACTTGGTTTCATATTTCGTTACATACTCATTTGCATACACGTTTACGAAATTACTTACGTACTTATTACAAACTCAATTACTTGATTTATATCACACTCTTTCTACTTATGGATTTAAGTACTCAAAGCTCCTACGAATATGATGGTTACTTTATTTTTGGACACAAGTGTTTTTGGTTATCATTTCCTGTTTACGTGTTTGCCTAAGTAGCTAAACCACTATTGCCCATTATCATGAACTGTTAAATTCTTGACCGAATGACCGATTGAGGGAGCGCGAGTGTATAAATAGATCTATTTGGGATTGACATCCCTGTTCGGGTGAGTAGCTCTTACTAGTTTTGACCATACTAAAACACGAATGCATACATGTCGGAACAATTTGGATGTTACGGGTTTGAACATCTACACGAGCCTTTATTTGCATTAAATTGCATACATAGATGTCGAGCTTCAGTGTCATGAGCTTAGCGCAACAGTAGATACTATTTATGTGGTGCTGTATCTGTTATAGTAGACCCATACATTTTGGAAAATCAATGAAATCACTGTCCACACTATCTTGTTAAACATTACTGATTACTGAACACATTTCATTATAATGCGGTGAAGCAATAAACACTAAACTCTTTCGGTTCTACATTTACTCTTACATTTTTTGCGATTATTAAAAGGATTGAAATGGTCATACATACTTTATAAATCTTTGGATTTCAACATTTACATTTATACTTACAAAACTCTATGAACTCACCAACTTTAATGTTGACACTTTTAAGCATGTTTTTCTCAGGTGAATTAGATGCATGGCTTACTTGATGTGCAATGGAGTCTAAAATTGACAAGATTTCATTTATGGATTTCTACTTACATTCAAATGATCAAATCTCGTTGGGTTATTTTCAAGCTTTTCATTGTGATGTAATTATGGGACAAATGTTATATCAATTTCAAAGAAATCAACGAGATTACTTTTCAAACGACACATTTAGAGGTCGTTCCCTTATATCTTGTGCTGTTGTATTATGAAGTAACGCCCCCTGACACATTTCCGCTGCGACCCATTTTTGGGGGTGTTACAGATTGGTATCAGAGCCAAGGTTATAGAGAACCAGGTCAAATGTTTTTACTTGGACTATAACCATTTTCAAACATTGCATCATACAAAGGGATTTTCAAGGGACATTCATTCATTCATTCATTCATACATTACTTGTTGCATTAGTTGGGTATACTAGATGCTGCATGACTCACATACGTGTTTATAATATATTAAGTATATTATTATTGGTCTTATATATATATATATATATATATATATATATATATATATATATATATATATATATATATATATATATATATATATATATATATATATATACATATATATATATACATATATATATATATACATATATATATATATATATACAAATATATATATATATATATATATATATATATATATATATATATATATATATATATATATATATATATATATATATATATATATATATATATACCATATACAATAATATATAACATATACATATATATAATATGGAATATATATATAGATGTACTTAACACAGCCTGCTAATATTTACAGATGTTATATAAATAATAAACATTTTCTAAGATAAAGTATCTATAAACTCGTAGGTCCTAAACATTAATCATCTTATATGATATATCCATCGTTTTATTCTTTAATACCCACCCAATCATTCATACCAATCGTCCATTCATACCATGATGCATTCCATTACGCCATGTCACATTTTCATCACTACCATGTGTGCATATTCATTCACCATGCAATCATCATACATCGTTATGTACCTTTCATACTACAACCGCCATCCTGCATGGTTCATATAAGACGATTTATATAACTTTGCTTGTGCAGTTATGGCTGCATCACTATTCCCGTCCTCTCTGAGAGAATCACCTTGGGACCACCGATCGATATCTAGGTAAAGTGTCATTCACCCAGAGCCTTCCGCTGAGTTTGCCTTTTTCCCTGTAGCGCCATTTGATGGATCAAGCCCAACACGGACTATACGACATACAAAACATTTATGAGGATGAGCCCATACAAGAGGACTGACGCTCTGAGATTTAGCAACATTGCTGAGGCAGAAAATGCTTCAAAATTGCTGCTATGTATTCAAACTATAGAGCAATCGAGATGAATACTCGTAATCGTGAGAGAACAATGTAACAACCCCCATTTTTACATATAGCAGCGGAAGCTAATCTGGGGTATTACTTCATGGATACAACAATCATAATCATACAAAACGACTCAAAAAAATGTGGTTGAAAAATTAGTTTATCATTCATTATAAATCAAGTTTTTTAACAAAATGCAGGTCCCAAAATCTTAAAACATCAGTTTGAAATGATAACATTCACCCATCTTTGAGTCACATAGCCCACTCCATGCCATAAGTTGCGTAATTACCTGAGATAAACATGCATAAAAAAAGGTCAACACAAATGTTAGTAAATCCCATAGTAAGAAAATGTAATAGTTGAATACAATTATAAATGGAAATATGGATTACTGGGATAATTATCATGGAAACATTACTATCATGAGAACAGTATTATTAACCCTAAAACTCATGAATCACATAAGAGATATTAAGAGATATTGGGGGATATACCCAAAGAGATATTAAAGAGATATTGGGTAATATAACCCAAAGAATATGTAACTAACATAATGTACAGATAGCATATAGTTAGAAAACCTCTTGCATTTCAAGTTTATAGCAGGTATCATCACGGGTTTTATGAATTTCCCCCCACCCCCCAAAAAATTTTTTTAATCTTTACAAAGTAATCACATAGTTATAGTATATAAAGAGAGTTTGTAACAAGCATGTATCATCACCCTCAAGCGGGTTTTATAAAGACTTAAATAAGTAAAAGCAGGTTTATGAACTTCACCTAATAGGTAGATGCAATAAATATTCCAAAATAAAGCTGAACGACTTATCACAATCTTAACAGGGAAGTTGATAAGCAAAATGATAGTAAACAGCCGAAGTCACGACAACTAATAAATATTTATCTTAGAAGATTGTACTCTAGAACTGTAGTTTTAAAGTTATGAGTTTGATTAAGAGTTTGGAATTAATTGTAACACCGTTCAAGCCAGTCATCATTCTGAAAGTCATGTCAGTAAACGTTTAAGGACTAGGGCACATTAAATGAAATCCAACAACTCATCAAACGTAATACTAATAGAAACCCCTACAAGCTCCCAAGTATTGTGATTACGAATAATAATCAGTTTTAAAACTTTTGAACAATATCTGAAATGTTTAAGAACGAGAAGCGTTAATTAAAGTTAGGTCTGGTAAGGTTTTTAATGTTTTTTACACTTTTCAAAATGTTACATTTTAAGACCCTTGATTTTAAAAAATGCAAAATATATCCTTAAGTTTGCACTTTTAAACTCTTGGGTCCTTCAACTTTTAAGATATACAAAGTAAACTTGGACTTTTGTGAAATACATAATAGACCCCTGTAGTTATTACTTTGATAAAATGACATATTCAGCCCTTTTAGTTATAAGTTTTTGAAAATTACGATATATACCCCTTGCATGGATTATAATTACAAAACATGTCCAAATTGCCATACAAGCTTATTTTAACATTTCATTAGACATTTATAAGTTATAATAAATTAGAATATGAAGATTTAACACAACGCAAGTTTAAAATAACAATTCGTTAAGCTAGGAAGTAAAACGGGTCAAATTAGGGTTTCAAAACGAAAACGCACGGGTTTTAATATCAAATTCTTTCATGACTTATCAAAGAACTTATTTTAACATTATATAAGCTTATTAGGATAGATTATAATAAAAGTTTACAAGTTTAACTCATAGTTTAAGTAAAAACATGAAATTAGGGTTTCGGGAGTACGATTTTGGATCAAAAAGGTATAACACATAGGTTTTTGAATTCAAAGCCTTATATTATGATTTTAGCAAGATCATATGAACATTATGACGTTATGAAAGCATATTATAAGCTTAGAGAACCTGGTCTTGAGCTTATAGCTTAGAAACGGGTCAGAATCGGGACTTTTAGCTTCGTACGCCTAGAATAACGACTCCAGGGCTTCGTTTCTTGGTTTATTTAGCTTCCTTTATGAACTTGAGCTTTCTTAAGACCTCTTAGGATCTATTAGAGCAAAGTATTGCTTCTATGTAAGGGTTATAGAGGAGGAAGTGGGGGATGAAGAAAAATGAAGTGTTTTGGTTCCTATTCATAGGCGAATTGAACTTGGAGGCCAAGGAAGGTTATGAAATCTGAAGAGGACATGTAGGAGGTCTAGAGGGTGATGAGTAAGGTCTAGTAGATGTGTTGTTTAAGCTAGAAAGTAGCCATGATGAGTTGGAAGCTCCATGTGATGTCGCGGCTATGTAAGGAAGAAACAAGAGCCCATGTGCCAATTTTAAACTATAAATGAAGTAGATATTTGTGTGAGGTGCTTGTAAGCAGCTTAGGGATGAAGGAGGTGTGTCATGTAGGTGCTTGATTGCAATATAAACTCTTGAAATGGGTTAAAAAGAAATAAAAGTGTATACGGGTACATTAGGGCTTGGATTGAGTTTTTCTAGCTTGTAATTCGTGTACATTTGATTAAGAATGATAGGTTACTAATCCTAAGACTTATATTAAGGATTATAATCAAGATTTGGTAAGTGGTTTGGGTTAAAATGGGTTAAAAATGAGTAAACGGGTCAAAAGTTACAATTAGGGCACAGTTAGGGTTTTCTAGTCTTATTTCTTGTACATTGTTGTTAATATGGTCAAATGATGATGGAATATGATTGATAATGTTATAATTAATGTTATTACAACTTATTTGAGAGTTGGTTTGAGTTTATAATAGATAAATACAAAGAAACGGGTCATGGTTTAGAAACTAGCTCGGTTTTAGGGTTTAGGGTTTTGAATTAGGGTTTTAAGAGTAAAACTGTGTATGAAAGATTATGAGTAGAATAATTAGGGTTTACAAATTGTATATTGAGTGTAGTAGCTTATACACAAGTGGTGATGAAGAAACTATAATGAAAACGGAGGTAAAACAACTATTTTTGATATCGTGCATTAATGACTTGTACATTATGTATTAGAGACTTGTACCTTTCTTTGGAGAGAATGTATATTCATATGAGATGTTATGTTACTTTTACATATGCTTTAGTAGCTTGTATATTCACTTTAGATATTAATCCTTCATGGAATTTAGGGTTTAGAGGTATACGATAACGGTTTAAAGCTCGTTTTGATATAACGTTGCGAATGGTACATTATAGGAATAATGTACTTTGTAATAAGGATATGATGATATTGACTTGACATATTACAATGTTTGCTTGACATATATGACGACAGGATGGCCATAGATAGGTTGCGTGAGCTTGTCTACTTTAGTTATGCAAGTTACCTTGCATAATGAGATATTGACAATGCAAGTAATGTAATAAAGTGAAAAATTTCCCTGTATAATTGTGATAATAGTAAAATAGGTTTTGCATTTGATGAAAATTCTTGGGTTGTTATAGGTACTAAACCTTACCAGCTAAGGAGTTAAAGATCTATTCATTGGGATCAACAAGTGCTATCAGAGCTTGTTGTGAAGCTTTGAATAAGAAGAATCAACCAATTCATCCAAGATCTATTTTTCAGTGACTAGATGGAGGTAGGAACTACCACTAACAATCTGACTGCAAGACTACCTA